>ML386006.1:16688-125963 GCA_005239525.1 Nicotiana knightiana
ACGTACGCACGAAGTGACGAGAGTCCGTATGTAGCTACTATTCCTGTTTATGTCCGTGTAGTTTTAGGTTTACACCTTGCTTGAGTATACTGTTATTTGATTATATTTATTAACTGTATCAAATGGAACTAAGTTGAGGATTTTTAAGGATTTAAAAGCTTAAAGTTCAATTGTCTTTATTTTGAAAAGAATCAAGAAGGGGTTATGATTTATTGATAAATTTTTATTTGACCGCGTCACATGTATGATTCGCGAGCGGGGTAATAAATGCATATGCGGTTCACACTATTCGACCCTCGCCAGTGCACAATTTACATTTATGTTGGATCGGGTCGAACGTCCTCGGTGGTATTCATGTGAGATAATAGAACTGGAAGTTCCTTTCATAATTGGTATAATTCCATTGTTTGTGTGATAATATGTTTTAAAGGAAGAAAGCCATTTAAGTTCTTAAATATGGTGAAGACTTGTTCAGTTATTTCTTTTTCTGAGTCTTATTGTTGTATATCATGCTTAATTAGAATCTCATAGTATTAAGTTACTGGCCCTAGTAAGTGTCGAAGTCAACCCCTCGCCACAACTTCTTCGAGGTTAGACTAGATACTTACTGGGTACATATTATTTATGTAGTGACGCTACACTTCTATACTTAATTGTACAGGTTCTGAGGCTGGTGCATCTGGTTACCAGTCTAGTGTGCATATTTGATCCCCATCTCGAGACTTCACGGTGAGCTTCCTTCCAAGCCATTCTACAGCAGCTGGAGTCTCTCTTATGCATTATTTTTCTGTCTATTTCCTTTAATACAATAGGCTAGGATTATTTTGTATATTCTACTAGATTGCCCACATACTTGTGACACCAGGTCTTGGCATACACTCGGCCGGTTGTTTCGAGAGTTATAGCCTTGTTCCCCCATTTCTGCTTTCTTTTGTGTTCTTGAGCTATATCATGATATGTAGGGTTATTTGGTTCAGGTCCGGAGTGGTTTCAGAGTGGAATGAGACACTTAGTTTCCTATTTAGAAGCTTAAGTTGGAAAAGTCAACCGGATGTTGACTTATATGTAAACAATCTTGAATTTGGATTTTTATGGTTGGGTTAGCTCTGTTAGGTGATCTCAGACTTAGGAGCGCATCCGAAATGTAATTTGGAGGTTCGTAGTAGAATTAAGCTTGAATTGGCAAAAATTAGAAATTTGGCGATTTTGGTAGGCGGTGGAAAATTTGATATCGGGTTCAGAATGGATATCCGGAAGTTGAGATAGGTTCCTGGTGTCATTTTTTGGTGTGAGTGTAAAATTTGAAGTCATTCAGACGTGGTTTGGTAGGTTTCAGCGTCGATTGCGGAATTTGGACGTTTAGAAGTTCTTAGGCTTGAATCTGAGGGTAATTTGGTGTTTGGATGTTGTTTTGAGTTATTCGAAGGTGAGACTAAGTTCATATGGGGTTATTTGACTTATTGGTAGTATTAGTTGAGGTCCCGAGGGCCTCAGGTGAGTTTCGAGTGGTTATCAGATTGATTTTGGACTTGGGAGATGGCTCAATCTGCTGGTGTCTTTGGCTGCTGGTGTTTTCCGCACCTGGGGATGGGAAGCTGCAGGTGCGAGGCCGCAGGTGTGCTTGATAGTCGCAGGTGCGGACAATGTTGAGGTGGGCTGGATCCGCATGTGTGTAGGAGTGGTCACATCTGCGAGCCCACAGGTGCGAGACCTAGGGCGCAGATGCGGAAGAGAGGAGTGGAGCCAATTCCGTAGAAGCGGAAGAGATGCGCAGGTGCGCGCCCGCAGGTGCGGAATGAAAGACTTTAGTGGTTTCCGCAGGTGCAGAAGTTTTGCGCAGATGCGGCACCGCAGGTGCGCATATTTAGCGGCATGTGTGAAAGACCTGGGCAGAAACTATAAATAGAGCACTTCGCGAATTTTGGTTCATTTCCACCATTTTCAAGTCGGTTTTTGGAGCTTTTGGGGTGATTTTGAAGGGAGATTTAATGGTTTTCAGTGAGGTAAGTTGCTTGAGCTCTAATACTCCTATCTGTGGTGTTTTCCCAATGTATTATCATCTAATTAGTGGAATTTAGGGATGAAAATAGGGGGTTAGGGCTTGGGATTTTGGAGAGTCTGATTTGTGGGTTTGAGGGACCAAATGATGTCGGATTTTGATAAATTTTGTATGTATGGACTCGTGAGTGAATGGGATTTTAAGTTTTGTAACTTTTATCGAATTTGGAGACGTGGGTCGGGTTTGAGCCAATTTTAGGTTTTGAGTCTATTTTGGTAGTTTTTCTTGTGGAATTCATTCCTTTGGTGTATATTGATGGTATTGTACTGGTTGTGAATAGATTCGGAGCATTTGGAGGTCGAATCGAGGAGAAAGAGCATCATGGAGTAGAGATTTGATCGGTTTGAGGTAAGTAACGGTTGTAAATCTAGTCATGAGGGTATGAAACCCTAGATTTTATGTCATGTTATTATTTGGAGGTGACACACATGCTAGGTGACGGGCGTGTGGACGTGCACGTTGGGGATTGTGACTTGGTCCGTCCCATATCAACTGTAAATTTGAATATTTTGTTGAAACTACATGCTTCTTACGTGTTTTAGAAAGAAATTCTGAAAATCAGGCTGGATGCCATGTTTAGGCCTTATGCCAGTGTTCTTTGGACCCTTAGAGGTGTTTTCTTGCTGTCCTCTCATTGTTTTTGATTGAAAAATCTATACTCAGTCATGTTTATACATATTTAATGCATATCTCAGTCTCTATTACTCTATATTGATCCATCATATAAATGTTGTTTGGGATGAATACTTTGATTTCTGAGAGCCCGAGAGGCTGGAGAGGTTTATGAATGAGTGAGGCCGAGGGCTTGATTTGTGAGGATATTTATGGGATCGGGCTGCACGTCGCATCATGTTTCATTAATTCTTCCATGATGAGCATTTATATAGCGCTTGGGGTGAAGGAGCACATCCGGAGTCTGTACACACCCCTAGTGAGCGCTGGTACTTACTGAGTGCGAGTGCCGAGTGCTGAGTGATTGGGAGGCATGAGTGACTGTGAGGCATGGGTGACGTTAACCCGAGAGGCTGTATATGAGTGATATTTGCCCGAGGGGTTGTATATGATTTTATCATTTGTGCTCATATCTGCATTGAGCCTTTGTTTGAAAACTGTTGAAAGATATTTTAAATGAATTTACTGGAACTTGATTTAAACGACCTGATTTGACTTAAACTCTGATTTTAAAGCATGTCGTATTTTACTAAGTTTTTGTGATATGAATTATACTTGCATTTTTGCTCGTCACTACTTCTCAGTCTTTATTTACTGATATTACTTACTGAGTTGGCATACTCACGTTACTCTCTGCATCTTGTGTGCAGATCCAGGCGATTCCAAACACGGTAGCAGTTGTTGATTATTCCAGTCGCAATCCATCGGAGATAGCAAGGTAGCTGCCTGGCGATCGCAGTCCTGCTTTTCTCCCTCTTTATCTTCCCTTAGTTGTTTCGGTTATTTTCCAGGCTATGTTAGTCTTGATGTTGTCAGACAATTGTATTAGTTGCTCATGACTAGTGACACCCCGATGTCGGGCTTTCTTTTTCGTACTTTTATTTTAGTTGAACTCTTTTGCGAAGGTTATATTATGAGTAACTTTGAATTTATCTTTTGAAATAAAAATATCAATATATTTTTGGTAATGTGTTGGCTTGCCTAGTACCATGATAAACGCCATCACGACAAAGTCAATTTTGGGTCGTGACAAGTTGGTATCAGAGCCTAGGTTACATAGGTCTCACGAGTCATGAGCAGGTTTAGTAGAGTCTTGTGGATCGGTACGGAGACGTCTGTACTTATCTTCGAGAGGCTGCAGAACCCTTAGGAAAATCTCACATTCTTGAATTCTTGTCGTGTGAATCCATTGATTATGGTAACTAAACTTTTATTTTTTCATTCTCTCACAGATGGTGAGGACTCGCACTACCGGACAGGGTGACCAGCCACCAGTACCACCAGCCAGGCCCGCGAGAGGCCGAGGCCGCAGTCGAGGCAGTAGTAGGGGTAGAGGTTTAGCCCGCACAACAATCGGGGAAGTACTTGTAGACCCTCCAGTTACTCCAGAACAGGTCCCAGTCATAGATGCCCTAGCGGGACCAACTTAGGCACCACCTGTGCCTATTGTGATTCCTGGCCTTCAGGAGGCCCTAGCTCAGATCCTGTTTGTATGTACTATCCTTGCTCAGGCGGTCTCTATTTTTACGGCCGCAACTACTTCTCAGGTCGGGGGAGGCACACAGACTCCCGCCGCCCGCACATCGGAGCAAGTTGTTCAGGGACTCCAGACACAGGGGGCACCACCAGCCCAGCCGATTGCAGCTGCTCAGAACTATGTAGTTCCTT
The DNA here is from genome assembly GCA_005239525.1 of Nicotiana knightiana. Taxonomy (NCBI): domain Eukaryota; kingdom Viridiplantae; phylum Streptophyta; class Magnoliopsida; order Solanales; family Solanaceae; genus Nicotiana; species Nicotiana knightiana. The sequence goes on from ML386006.1 coordinate 21,088, forward strand.
TTATGCCCGAGGATGAACGACATAGATCGGAGAGGTTTGAGAGACTCCAGCCTCCATCTTTTAGTGGTGCAGAGTGTGAGGATGCACATTGTTTCTTGGATAAGTGTCAGAGGATGCTCCGTACAGCAGGTATACTGGAGACCAGTGGGGTCTCATTCACTACCTTCCAGTTCTCTGGGGCTACATTCAGTTGGTGGGAGGTTTACGAGAGGTGTAGGCCAGTTGGCGCAGCACCCTTTACTTAGCAGCAGTTCTCCGTGATCTTTCTGGAGAATTTTGTGCCTCAGTCTCGTAGAGAGGAGCTGCACGGACAGTTTGAGCAGCTCCATCAGGGTGATATGTCTGTGACTCAGTATGAGCTGCGATTCTCAGAGTTAGCCCATCATGCGATCTGATTGGTTCCCACAGACAGAGAGAGGATCAGGAGGTTTATAGATGGCCTCACTTTCCAGCTTCGATTGCTTATGACCAGGGAGAGCGTGTCTGGTGCTACTTTTGATGAGCTTGTCGACATTGCTCGACAGATTGAGATGGTTCGAGGTCAGGAGAGGGATGAGAGAGAGGCCAAGAGGCCTCGTGGATATTGTAGATTTAGTGGTTCTCCTTATGGGGGTCAGTTCCAGCACGGCAGAGGCTGTCCATTCAGGCATGCTCAGTCAGCTCTCCTAGTTCACTGTGGTGCAGCATCAAGCCATGGTTCTCACAGTTCTCATCAGGTTAACTTATCACTCAGTGATGTCCCAACCTGGAGTTCGTCCCGTGCTCCATCAGTTTAGGTCTCCTCTATGCCAGGTTCTTCTGCCAGTTATCCCGGTGCTAAGGGTTTCCTTCAGTCCCCATCCCTCTCACCAGGAGGTAGTTTTGAGTGTGGGGAGTTTGGGCATATGTAGAGGTAGTGTCCTCGTCGTCATGGGGGTATGCCTCAGCAAAGGAGTCAGCCATCGACTTCAGCACTAGTTAATTCACCACCCGCCCAGTCAGCTAGGGGTGGAGGTTAGTCAACTAGGGGTCGCCCTAGAGGGGGAGGTCGATCAGGTGGTGGTCAGGCCCGTTTCTATGCACTCCCAGTCAGACCAGATGATATTGCTTCAGATGCTGTGATTACTGGTATTGTCTCAGTCTGTCATAGAGCTTCCTCTGTATTATTTGACCCTCGTTCCACATATTCATATGTTTCCTTATATTTTCTCATTTTTTGGATATGCCCCGTAAGTCTTTAGTTTCATCTGTTCATGTATCTACTTCTGTGGGCGATAATATTATTGTGGACCGCATATATCGGTCATGTGTGGTGACTATTGGGGGTCTAGAGATCCGAGTGGACCTTTTGCTGCTCAGTATGATTGACTTCGATGTTATATTAGGTATGTGTTGGTTATCTCCATGCCATACTGTTCTAGATTATCACGCTAAGACCGTGACGTTGGCTATGCCGGGATTTCTGAGGGTTGAGTAGAGCGGTTCTATAGATTATGTACCAAGTATGGTTCATATTCAAAGGCTCAACGTATGGTTGAGAAGGGTTGCCTATCCTATTTGGCTTTTGTGAGAGATGTTAGTGCAAAGACTCCTACCATTGATTATGTTTCGGCAGTGCATGATTTTCCGGATGTGTTTCTTGCAGAATTGCCGGGCATGCTGCCCGACAAGGATATTGACTTTGGTATTGATTTGGTGCCGGACACTCAGCCCATTTCTATTCCACCGTATCGTATGGCACCGGCGGAGTTGAAGGAGTTGAAAGAACAACTTCAGGAACTCCTTGATAAGGGGTTTATTGACCTAGTGTGTCACCTTGGGGTGCACCAATTCTATTTGTGAAGAAGAAGGATGGTTCCATGAGGATGTGCATTGATTACATGTAGTTGAACAAGGTCACAGTTAAAAACAAGTATCATTTACCTCGTATTGATGATTTATTTGACCAGCTTCAGGGAGCGAGGGTGTTCTCCAAGATTGATTTAAGGTCCGATTATCACCAGCTGACGATTCGGGATTTGGATATTCTTAAGACAGCTTCAGGACCTGTTATGGCCATTATGAGTTCTTGGTGATGTCTTTTGGGCTGAACAATGCCCCAGCAGTGGTCATGCGTTTGATGAACATTGTATTCCAGCCCTATTTGGACTCCTTCGTTATTGTATTCATTGATGACATCCTGGTGTACTCTCGTACCCATGAGGAGCATGCTCAGCATTTGAGGATTGTATTACAGAGGTTGAGGGAGGAGAAGCTTTATGCAAAGTTCTCCAAGTGTGAGTTTTGGCCAGTAGCATTCTTGGAGCACGTGGTGTCCGGTGAGGGTATTCAGGTGGATCCAAAGAAGATAGAGGCGGTGCAGAGTTGGCCTAGACCGTCCTCAGCCACGGAGATTAGGAGCTTTCTTGGTTTGGCAGGTTATTACCGCCTCTTTGTGGAGAGTTTTTTATCTATTGCATCTCCCTTGACTAAATTGACCGAAAAGGGTGCTCCATTCAGGTGGTTGGATGAGTGTGAGGAGAGCTTTCAGAAGCTCAAGACTGCCTTGACCACAGCTCCAGTGCTAGTTCTGCCATCAGCTTTAGGTTCTTACACCGTGTATTCTGATGCCTCGAAGATAGGCATTGGATGTGTTTTGATGTAGGAGGGTAGGGTGATTGACTATGCCTCGTGCCAGTTGAAGACCCGTGAGAAGAACTATCTTGTCCATGATCTTGAGTTAGCAGCCATTGTCCACGCCTTGAATATTTGGCGTCACTATTTGTATGGGGTTCACTACTGATCACCGGAGTCTGCAACATCTGTTTAAGCAGAAGGATCTTAATTTGCATCAGCGAAGATGATTGGAGCTTCTCAAGGACTATGATATCACTATTTTGTACCATCCGGGGAAGGATAATGTGGTGGCCGATGCTTTGAGTCGTCGGACGGATAGTTTGGGGATTTTAGCATATCTTCCGGTAGTAGAGAGACCCTTAGCATTGGATGTTTAGGCCTTAGCGGGCCAGCTTGTGAGATTGGATATTTCGGAGCCGAGTCGGGTATTGGCTTGCATGGTCTCCTGGTCTTCTCTTTATGACCGTATCAGGGAGCGTCAGTATGATGACCCCCACCTACTCGTTCTTCAGTACAGGGTTCGGAGAGTTTGATGCTAGGGATATGACTATTGGTGATGACGGCGTGTTGAGAATGCAGGGCTGGATATGTGTGCCTAATGTAGACGGGCTTCGGGAGTTGATTCTTGAGGAGGCTCACAGCTCGCGGTATTCAATTCATCTGGGTGGCGTGAAGATGTACCAGGATTTGAGGCAGCACTATTGGTGGAGGCGGATGAAGAAGGATACAGTTGGGTTTGTAGCTCGATGTCTCAACTATCAGTAGGTTAAGTATGAACATCAGAGACCGTGTGGCTTGTTTCAGAGATTAGAGATCCCGGAGTGGAAGTGGGAGCAGATCACCATGGACTTTGTAGTTGGTCTCCCACGGACTTCGAGGAAGTTCGATGCTATTTGGGTTATTGTGGATCGACTGACCAAGTCTGCGCACTTCATTCCAGTTGGTACTACTTACACATCAGAGCGGTTGGCTAAGATTTATATTCGAGAGATTGTTTGCCTGCATGGTGTCCCAATTTCCATCATTTCCGATAGAGGTACTCAGTTCACATCGCAGTTTTGGAGGTCCGTGCAGCGAGAGTTGGGTACTCAGGTTGAGTTGAGTAAATCTTTTCACCCTCAGATAGACGGACAATCCAAGCGCACTATTCAGATATTGGAGGACATGTTGCGCGCTTGTGTCATTGACTTTGGGGGTTCATGGGACAAGTTTCTGCTGCTCGTGGAGTTTACATATAACAATAGTTATCAGTCAAGTATTCAGATGGCTCTGTACGAGGCTTTATATGGGAGGAGGTGTAGATCTCCGGTAGGATGATTGGAGCCGGGTGAAGCTAGGCTCTTGGGTACAAACTTGGTTCAGGATGCATTAGATAAGGTGAAATTGATTCAGGAGCAGCTTCGCATGGTGCAGTCTAGCCAGAAGAGCTATGCGGATAAGAAGGTCCGTGATGTGTCTTTTATGATTGGGGAGAAGGTTTTGCTGAAGGTATCACCCATGAAGGGTGTTATGAGGTTTGGGAAGAAAGGAAAGTTGAGCCCCTGGTTCATTGGGCCTTTTGAGGTGCCTCAGAGGATAGGAGAGGTGGCTTATAAGCTTGCCTTTCCACCCAGCTTGTCGAGTGTGCACCCGGTATTTCATGTTTCCATGCCCCGGATGTATGTTGGCGATCCGTCCCATGTTTTGGACTTCAGCACGGTGCAGTTGGAGGGTGATATGACTTATGATGTGGAGCCGGTGGCCATTTTGGATCGGCAGGTTCGAAAGTTGAGGTCAAAGGACATAGCTTAAATGAAAGTGCAGTGGAGAGGTCAGCTTGTGGAGGAGGCCACCTGGGAGACCGATCGGGAGATGCGGAGTAGATATCCCCACCTATTTGAGACTCTAGGTATGTTTCTAGACCCGTTCGAGGATAAATGTTTGTTTAAGAGGGGGGGATGTAACGACCCAGTCAGTTGTTTTGAGAGTTATAGCCTCGTTTTCCCTATTTCTGCTTTGTTTTGTATTCTTTAGCTATATTATGATATGTCGGGTTAGTTGGTTTGAGTCCGGAGTAGTTTCGGAGTGGAATGAGACACTTAGTCTCCTATTTAGAAGCTTAAGTTGGAAAAGTCAACTGGATATTGACTTATGTGTAAACGATCTCGGATTTGAATTTTTATTGTTCGGTTAGCCCCGTTAGGTGATTTCGGACTTAGGAGCACATCCAGAATGTAATTTGGAGGTTCGTAGTAGAATTAGGCTTTATTTGGCGAAAATTAGAAATTTGGCGATTTTGGTCGGCAATGAAAAATTTGATATCGGGGTCGAAATGGATTTTCGGAAGTTGAGATAGGTTTGTGGTGTCATTTTTGGCGCGTGTGTAAAATTTGAAGTCATTCAGACGTGGTTTGGTAGGTTTCGGCATCGTTTGCGGAATTTGGAAGTTTAGAAGTTCTTAGGCTTGAATCCGAGGGTAATTTGGTGTTTTGATGTTGTTTTGAGTGATTCGAAGGTGCGAGTAAGTTCGTATGGGGTTATTTGACTTGTTGGTATTATTGGTTGAGGTCTCGAGGGCCTCGGGTGAGTTTCGAGTGGTTATCAGATTGATTTTGGACTTCGGAGATGGCTGAATCCGCTGGTGTCTGTGGCTGATGGTGTTTTCCGCACCTGCGGCTGGGGAACCGCAGGTGCGAGGCCGTAGGTGAGCTTGGGTAATTGCAGGTGCGGGCAATGTTGAGGTGGTCTGGATCCGTAGGTGCTAGGAGTGGTCGCATCTGCGAACCCACAGGTGCGAGACCTGGGGCGCAGATGCGGAAGAGAGGAGTGGAGCCAGTTATGCAGAAGCGGAAGAGATGCGCAGGTGCGCGCCCGCAGGTGCGAAACCTGGAGTGCAGGTGCGAAATGAAGGACTTCAGTGTTTTCCACAGGTGCGGAAGTTTTGCGCAGATGCGGCACCGCAGGTGCGCATATTTTGCCGTAGGTGCGAAAGACCTGGGCAGAAACTATAAATAGATGACTTCGCGAATTTTAGTTCATTTCCACCATTTTCAAGTCGGGTTTTAGAGCTTTTGGAGTGATTTTGAAGGGATATTCAAGGGTTTTCAGTGAGGTAAGTTGCTTGATCTCTAATACTCCTATCTATGGTATTTTTGCATTGTATTATCATCTAATTAGTGGAATTTAGGGATGAAAATAAGGGGGTTAGAGCTTGGGATTTTGGAGAGTTTGATTTGAGGGTTTGAGGGACGAAATGATGTCGGATTTTGATAAATTTTTTATGTACGGACTCGTGAGTGAACGACTTTCAAGTTTTGTAACTTTTGTCGAATTTCGAGACGGGACCCGGGGGCCGGGTTTGAGCCAATTTCGGGTTTTGAGTCTATTTTTGGTATTTTTTTCCTTGTGGAATTCATTCCTTTAGCGTATATTGATGGTATTGTACTGGTTTTAAATTGACTCAGAGCATTTGGAGGCCGAATCGAGGGGCAAGATCATCGCAGAGTAGAGATTTGATCGATTTGAGGTAGGTAACAGTTGTAAATCTAGTCCCGATGGTATGAAACCCTGGATTTTATGTCATGTGATTATTTGGAGGTGACGCACATGCTAGGTGACGGGCGTGTGGGCGTGCACCGTTGGGGATTGTGACTTGGTATGTTCCGTATCAACTGTAAAGTTGAATATTTTGTTGAAACTACATGCTTCTTACGTGTTTTAGAAAGAAATTCTGAAAATCAGGTTGTATGCCATGTTTAGGCCTTATGCCAATGTTATTTGGACCCTTAGAGATCTTTTCTTGCTATCCTCTCTCATTGTTTTTGATTGAAAAATCTATACTCAGTCATGTTTATACATATTTACTGCATAGCTCAGTCTCTATTACTTTAGTTTGATGCATTATATAAATGTTAGTTGGGCTGAATATTTTGATTTATGAGAGTCCGAGATGCTGGAGAGGTTTATGACTGAGTGAGGCTGAGGGCCTGATTTGTGAGGATATTTATGGGATCGGGCTGCACGCTGCAACATGTTTCATTGATTCTGCCATGATGGGCATTGATATAGCGCTTGGACTGAAAGAGCCCCTCCGGAGTCTGTACACACCCCCAGTGAGTGCAGGTACCTAATGAGTGTGCCGAGTGCTGAGTGATTGGGAGGCATGAGTGACTGTGAGGCATGAGTGATGTTTGCCCGACGGGCTGTATATGAGTGATGTTGCACGAGGGGCTGTATATGAGTGATGTTTTCCCTAGGGGCTGTATATGATTTCATCATTTGTGCTCACATCTGCATTGAGCCTTTGTTTGGAAGCTGTTGAAAGATATTTTAAATGAATTTACTGGAACTTGATTTAAACGAGCTGATTTGACTTAAAATCTGATTTTAAAGCATGCTGTATTTTACTACGTTTTTGTGATTTGAACTATACTTGCATTTTTACTCGTCACTACTAATCAGTCTTTATTTACTGTTGTTACTTACTGAGTTGGCATAATCACGTTACTCCCTGCACCTTGCGTGCAGATCCAGGCATTTCTGGACACGGTAGCATTGTTGATTATTCCAGTCGCGGTCCATCGGAGATAGCAAGGTAGCTGCCTCGCGATCTCATCCTTGGTTTTCTCCCTCTTTATCTTCTCTTAGTTGTATTCAGTTATTTCCAAGCTATGTTAGTCTTGATATTGTCAAACAATTGTAGTAGTTGCTTTTGAATAGTGACACCCCGATGTCAGGCTTTCTTTTCCGTACTGTTATTTTTAGTTCAACTCTTTTGCGAAGGTTATATTATGAGTAGCTTTGAATTTATCTTTTGAAATAAAAATATCAATGTGTTTTTGGTAATGTGTCGGCTTGCCTAGTACCACGATAGGCACCATCACGACAGGGTCAATTTTGGGTCGTGACATATTATTTACATGATTATGGTTTGTACTCATTGCTTCCATTTAATTTTGCCACATTGGTAAATTTCTAAATCATTTCAACAAATGTAGAATTTATATCCACTTAGTAATTTACCCAAACGGGAGATCACTAGTTTGATCAGTGTTGGCTTGCCTAACAATGGTGTTGGACGCCATCACGACCTGTAAATGAAATTGGGTAGTGACAAATTTTATAAATCTTTATTGATTCATTAAGCTCAACTCATGTCATCATTATACTAAAATAGTGTAAAAAAGAATTAAAAAGGTTCACACTCTACTAATTGGACCATTATTATGAATTTGAAAAAAGAACAATAAATCATATGTTGTTATTTTAAAATGTCAAATATTTTAAAACAACTTCCTTCCATTACAACTTATGTGAACCTATTTTCTTTTTAGTCTGTGCCGAAAAAAAGACCTCTTTCCATATTTGAAAATAATTTATATTTATGCAATAATTTATAACCACAAAAAATATATGTGCTCTTACACCACATGTTTAAGGGCCCGTTTGGCCATAATAAAAGATTCATTTTTTAGAAAATTTTCTCATTTTTTTTCTTCTGAAATCGATGTTTGACCATAAAATTTTCGATTTTAACTTTAAAGATAAATTTTGAAATTTTTGGGAAATTTGGAAAACTCAAAAAAAAATTATTTTTCAAATTTACTTCAGACTCACAAAATTCAAAAACAGCCCAAAATTATATTCATGTCCAAACACAACCCTCATTTTTAAATAACATTTTTACTTCAGTCTTTTTCACTTTTTTCTAAAATTTTCAATTCTTATGTCCAAACGCCAACAAAAAATCTTTTTTTTTTCCTTTTTAAAAAAAAAAAATTCGTATCACATAAATTGACAAGAAGAGAGTAATATTTGAAATCAAAATGACATAAATGAAACTTTATTATCCACAAGGACCAATTACCCAAAAAGAGGACTCTAAAGGACAAATAATATCTGTCAAGATTACAAGAAAACTACAAAATGATACGTCCCTTTACCTATATCCCCACATCTCAAGACTTCAATGCATTTGCACTTGTAATAAAGGTCAAGGGTTCTCTCCACCCACCCCCTGCTCTCGGGGCAAAATCTTATCCTTAAAAACAAAATAAATAAATAAAACATATATTTGGAATTTATATCAACATTATTCTTCTTTATCACGATTAGTAATAAAATTGATGTTAAAATATGAATTAATTAATTACAATTGAATAATTCTGTAGAGTGACCGTAAGAGTGACTACTTCTGTCAACTTTTTCACCTTTAACTTTCACTAAAAAAATTATTCTCTCTGCTCACTTTTAATTATTTACTTTTGACTTTAAATGTTAAAAAATAATAAATAAAGTATGTATTTTATAATTTTACCAATAATAATAGCATTTTCAAAAATCTGAGGAAATGATTTGGGAAATGAGTAATTAATGATAAGGGTAAAATAAGAAAAAGAGATTATTTTTTTCTTGATTTAGTATAGTGAACAAGTAAAACTGAAATGTATTTTTAGTATAGTAAACAAGTAAAAGTGAACAAAGAGAGTAATTAATAGTATTAGTTACGAGCTGAAGAGACTAAGAAAAAGGATCAAAGAGAATAATAATTTAGTATAGTAGACAAGTAAAAGTGAACGAAGAAGAGAGTAATTAATAGTATTAATTACGAATATATTTATTGCGTTAATGTAAATACTATTGCGTAAGTTTTCTTCAAATACTTACACACGCATAAAAAACACTTCAAGCAAACACTAGTGTTAAAGTTTTCTCACTGTTTCAGCAGAAATAATAGCAAACTCCTAACTCAGAACATTAACTTTTCTATTAAATATACTCATCAAATGCATCTACCTCCCTTTTTAAAAAAATAAAATAAATTAAAACGCTATAAATAAAGATAGATCTCCTTCATTAAATGAGTTCCAATTGGATAAGTGAGTAGTTTATTCCTTCTTATTCTATGTTACATACTTCATTTACCTTGATGTGTCGCATCAATCTGGTATAAGTAATAAGTACATTGATATTGTATATAGTTTTTCAAAACACACTAAAATTTACCAAAATAAGAGACGTGATCGTATCTAGTTACGCATATTCTTATCTCGTGCGCCAAGAAAGATTATCTTCACGATCAGTGCAAATTATCTCTAATATTGGTAGTATTATTCAAGATACATTAAAAATTAGTAAAACGTCGCACGTAACTATTTACTGTATTTACACATATCCATATATGTGCGTCAGGAGAGACCGTCCCCACGATCGGTGCATATTGGTTTTTGGTGCAATCTCAGAAGTCTTTATTCCAAATATTAATAGTGTTATTCATGATAAATTAAAACCTAGCGAAATATTACATGTAACTGTCTAACATATTTACACATATCCTTATCTATGATTAAAGAGTGATTGTCTCTATAATCAGTGTAGATTATTTTTGGAGTAATCGATATTGATAGTGTTATTCAAGATATATTAAAGCTAAGAAAAATGTGACACGTAACTGTTTGATTTATTTACACATGTTCTTATTTGTGCTTCAAAAGAGATTCCCTGCACAAACGTGGCACATTGTTTTTAGTGTAATTTCAGAAGTCTTTCTTCAAAATATTGTTAGTGTTATTCAAGATATATTTAAACTTAGTAAAATATCACACTCACTGATTAACATATTTACACATATCTTATATGTGCTTCAAGAGAGATTGTCTCCATGATCGATGCATTTTGGCTTTTGGTGTGGTCTCCGAAGTCTTTATTCCAAATATCGATAGTGTTATTCAAGATACATTAGAAACCTGGCAAAATACTACACGTAACTGTCTAACGTATTTACACATATCCTTATCTATGCTTCAAGAGTGATTGTCTCTGCGATAAGTGTAGATTATTTTTGGAGTAATTGATATTGATAGTGTTACTCAAGATACATTAAAACTAAGAAAAATGGTAATTGTTTGATTTATTTACACAGGTTCTTATTTGTGCTTTAAAAGCGAATCCCTGCACGAACGATGCATATTATTTTTGGTGTAATTTCAGAAGTCTTCCTCCCAAATATTGTTAGTGTTATTCAAGATATATTTAAACTTAGTAAAATATCACACACACTAACTAACATATTTACACATATCTTATATGTGGTTCAAGAGAGATTGTCTCCATGATCGGTGCATATTGGCTTTTGGTGTGATCTTCGAAGTCTTTATTCCAAATATCGATAGTGTTATTCAAGATACATTAAAACCTAGCAAAATATTGAACATAATTATCTAATGTATTTACATGTATCCTTATATGTACTTCAAGAGAGATTGTCTCCATAATTAGTGCAAATTATTTTTGGTTTAATCTCTGAAGTTTTTCTTCCAAATATTGGTGGTATTATTTAAGATATATTAAAACTTAGTAAGATACCACACATAACTGTTTATCGTATTCACAAATATCCTTATATGTCTTAAAGAGATATTTTTTTCACGATCGTTTCATATTGGCTTTTGGTGTAATCTCTGAAGTCCTTATTCCAAATATTTATAGTGTTATTCAAGATACATTAAATCCTAGCAAAATATTACACGTAACTATCTAACGTATTTCTACATATCCTTATATGTGTTTCATGAGAGATTGTCTCCATGATCCGTGCATGTTATTTTTGATGTAATATCTAAAGTCTTTTTTCTTAATATTGATGATTATTTAAGATATATTAAAACTTAGTAAAATACTATACGTAACTGTTTAACATATTCACAAATATTATTATATGTGTTGCAAAAGAGATTGTCTTCACGATAGGTGCATATTATTTTTGGTGTAATTTCTGATGTCCTTATTCCAAATATTGATACTGTTATTCAGAATACATTAAGACCTAGTAAAATACTATAAGTTACTGTCCAATGTATTTACACATATTCTTATCCGTCTTCAGGAAAGATTATCTCCACGATTAATGCAAATTATTTTTGGTGTAATCAGATTATCTCCACGATTAATGCAAATTATTTTTGGTGTAATCTCTGTAGTCTTTCTTCCGAATATTGGTGGTATTATTAAGATACTTTAAACATCATAAAATACCACACATAACTATTTAACATATTTACAAATATCCTTCTATGTGCTTCAAAACAGATTTTCTTCACAATCGGTGCATATTGGCTTTTGGTGTAATCTCTAAAGTCTTTATAGTGTTATTCAAGATACATTAAAATCTAGCAATATACTATACGTAACTGTCTAACGCATTTAACTATATCTTAATTTATGCTTCAAGAGAGATTGTCTCCATGATCGGTGTAGATTATTTTTGATGTAATATTAAAGTCTTTCTTTCGGATATTGGTGGTCTTATTCAAGATACACTAGAATTTAATAAAATATCACACGTGACTGTTTAACGTTCACAAATATCTTTACCTGTGCTTCAAGAAAGATTGTCTCTACGATCGGTGCATATTACTTTTAGTGCGATCCTTGTATTCTTCTTCCGAGTACTGGTATACATTATTACCTTATACACTTAAACTTAGCGAAATACTAACTATAACTATACAAAATATTTATACATATGCTTCTCTTGGGCACCAAGAAAGATTATCTCCACGATTAGCGCATATTGCTTCTATCATAATCCCTAGAGTCTTTCTTCCAAATACTTGTATAAGTTATTAAAAAATATACTAAAACTTAGCAAAATACTAACTATACCTATTAAGGCATAAAAAAAGATTATTTCAACTAAATCCTTAGAGTCTTTCTCCTAAAATACTGATATATGCTATTCAAAATACACTAAACCATAATAAAATACAAAGTGTAACCATGTCAAATATTTGCAAACATCCTTTCAAAATATACATATGTTTTTATAAATTCACGGTAAAGTTGTATCCGTGTGACCTATAAGGCTCGAGCTCGAGCTGTAGAAGTAGTAACTAATGCTTGCATTAACGTAAACTATCTATATTATACTCTTCGGAGTACGTCCCTTTCCCGGATCCCACGTGGACATGGAATACTTTGTGCACCGAATTATTTTAAAAAAAAAATCCACTCTTCTTATCCCAAAGCACCCTCAAAAACTTCATTCTCAAGAAGGAAAATAGCTGGAAGCCCTCAAATATAATATAACAAACTCAAAGAAAGCAAACAAAAAATGAAAAACATAAATAAACAAAGAAAAATGTTGATTGGTAGTGGGTTCCATGTGTAGCGGTATGGATGAGGTTGATGTTGTAGCCCCCATACTGGGGGGGTAGTGTAACGACCAGACCGGTCATTTTGCTTTCTAGAATCTCGTTTCCCTAAATAAGACTCCCCATATGTGCTTTTAGTACTTTATGACTTGCGGGAATGGTTAGTTTGAGATTTGGAAGGTTTCGGGTTGAAATCGAAAAAATTGGTTCCTTAAGTTGGCCTTAAAATGCTAAGTTTGACTTCGGTCAATATTTTGAGTAAACGACTTCGGAATCGAGATTGACGATTTCAGTAGGTTCGTATGATGATTTTGTAATTGAGCGTATGCTCGGATCGGATTTTGGATGACCCGGGAGCGTTTCAGCGCCTAATATCGAAAGTTGGTTCTTTGAAGGTTTAGAAGTTCTTTAAATTTTGTTTGGAGTGGGTTTTGGTGATATTAGGTCCAAATGGAATTTTGAAACCATGAATAGTTTCGTAATATCATTTAAGACTTGCACACAAAATTTGGTGTCATTTCGAGTTGGTTTGGTAGGAATCGGACGAGCAGAAGTCTTCTTGGATGTTTTTGAATTCATGAGTCAATTCATGCGTTTTGGCATCCGATTTGTAGATTTTGATATTATTTCAATGTTTTGATCTCTCGAGCAAGTTTGTATGAGGTTATTAGACTTCTGTGGGTAGTGAGTTTCGGATGTGTGGTAGGAGTTGAAAACACAACATTTTTGTGGTGCGAGTGCTGGTGTTGCAGGTCTCGCAAATGCGAGAAATAGTTCGCATTTGCTAGAAGAGCTTCGCAATTGCGAGAAGAGCTTCGTAATTGCGAAGAAGCTCGACTTTCATAGCATTAGTGACCTCAGCAGCAGAAGCCCAAGGTTTGCATTTGCGATAATTTTGTCGCATTTGCGAACCCAGTGCCACAGATGCGATATCAGAGGCCTATGCCCAGATCATTTAATGCGCGACACTTTTCTTTCATCTCTTGGGCGATTTTTAAAGCTTTTGGAAGGGGGTTTCACCTAGTACTTTGAGGTAAGTAATTTCTACACAACATGAGTTAAATACATAGATTATGGATGTATTAACATGTAAAAATTGGTGAAATAAAGGGTTTAGATGAATCTAGGTTTTGGGTAAATTTGAGATTTGACCACGAAAATAGTTATGAAATTTGATAGAAGTCACACATTCATGTTACTAAGGTTATGGGTAACAAGTTTCTTCAAAAATTTCCGAAATTCAGGCACGTGGGGCCTAGGGGTGAATTTTAAGAACCTTGCATTTGCGTTGGATAACCTCTTAAATAGTTGCGATACGAACTTTTGAGTATGTTGATTATTTTATATACTATTTGATTAGTTTGGGTTGATTCGGCACCGAATTGAGGGTTTGCGCACATTTTTGGACCGGAAAGTAGGCTTTGAGATGAGATAAGTCGCTTTTCTAACCTTGTAAGAGGGAATTAACCCCATAGGTGAACTTAAATCAAAATGTGATTCTATTTTTGGGGGCTACGCATGTACGATGTGATGAGAGTCTGTGCGTAGCTACTATTCATGCTTATGTCCGAATAGCTTTAGGCTTACATCATGCTTTGTTGATGTCGTTGCTTGTTTATATTTATTAATTGTTGGATTGAAGCGGAAATTGAGGGTCCCAACTCTTATTTTAAAGTTCCAAGTTGAATTTCTTAATATATTTGAAAGGCAATGAGAAATATTATGATAAATTGAGAAAAATCTATGTTCAACCTCTTCACAACTATATTCCACAAGAGGGGTAAATTTCCACTACTCTTATTGGAGCGGGTCGTTCGCCTCGGCAGGAATTATGGATATATTATATGGTTCAAATCGTTCGACCCTCGGCAATGCACAATATATTATTATGTATATTTGGATCGGGCCATACGTCCTCGGCATTACTCGTGCGTAACGATATCAAATTCCCTTTTATTATTTAATATTGTTTCACATACTTGAAAGGAGGATAGGAATGGGTTAGAGTAATGAATTAATATTTACTTGAGAGAGGGTTTTTTTACTTACTTCTTGCTTTGAGTTCTATTATCATTGTGTAATCCATGTTTACTTAGAACTTCATATTATTATATTGTTGGCTAGTGACAACCTGAGTCGACCCCTCATCACTGTTTCTTCGAGGTTAGACTAGATACTTACTAGGTACATATTGTTTATGTACTCACGCTACACTTCTACACTTGAATGTGCGGGATCTGAGGCAGTTTCATCTGGTTACCAGTCCGGCGTGCACGCTTGACTTGCACTTAGAGACTTCACGGTGAGCTGCTTTTCGAGTCGTTATGCAGCAGCTGGAGGCTTCCTTTTTGTTCATTTGTGTCTATTTCTTTTTCAGACAGTAGACTAGTATTCTTTTGTAAATTCTACTAGAATGCCCACATACTTGTGACACCAGGTCTTGGCACGCACACTAGTAGTGTTACTGTTTTGGATTTATAGTTATGACTCCAATTTGCACTCTGTTGCTTTTGTTTAATTACTTTATAGCTGTAAATTTTCTAAAAATTTTATTAATGAAGGACGTTATTCACTTAGCAAACACATTAATAGTGGAAGTAACTAGACTAATCAATGTTGGCTTGCCTAACATCGGCTTTGGGCGCCATAACGGCCTATAATGAAATTGGGTCGTGACAACATGGTAAAGCACTAGGTTCACATAGGTCTCAGAAGTTATGGGCAGACTTAATAGAGTCTTGCGGATGGGTGCGGAGACGTCCGTACATATCTTCGAGAAGCTATAGGGCGTTAGGAAACTAATCTTTATTCATATCCTATCGTGCAGTTGATGGTATGCTAAGTTTCTTCTCTTACTCTCTCACAGATGGTGAGAATGCGCGCGATAAATGTTCTGGACCCAGGAGGAACTGCTCGCCCCGTTGTGAGAGGCTGAGGTAGAGGTCTGGAGAGGGCACCGGCCCGAGGTAGGGAGCCTGGATGTCCTAGATTTTCCCCAATTGTACCACCAGCGGATCCAATGAAGGATCCCATTGTTGAGGAGCTGGGCGAGGTGCCTGCAGCAGAGCCAACTCCGATAGATTTCGTGTCAGCACAGGGCTTTTAGGAGGTCATGTGTCGTATGCTGCGGTTCACGGATCCTATGACCCAGGCTGGTTTATTTCCAACAAACCCAGCCATATATCAGGCGGGAAGGGGAGCACAGAACCCTAGTGCTCAGGCACCTGGGCATGTATCTGTCGTATATCACACCCCGGGTACACTACCAATGGGCGGGGCCCAGCCAGTTGAAGTGGTTGTACCTGAGCCCAGACCAGTTACGGTTGGCGAGCCGTAGAAGCTTTTGGACAGATAGTCCAGGATTCACCCTCCGAACTTTGGGGGTGAGCGACATGAGGATTCTCAGGACTTTATTGATATCTGTTGGGAGAGACTGCTCAACATGAGGATATTGGAGTCTCACGGGATGGAGTTCACTACCTTTTAGTTGGAGGGCAGCGCACATAGGTGGTGGCAGTCTTATCTTCTTGGTATACCAGCTGATTCTCCTCCCATGACTTGGGACCAGTTCACACGCTTATTCTTGGATAGGTATATTCCATCTTCCTAAAGGGAAGAGTTGCGGTGTCCGTTTGAGCAGCTCGAGCAGGGTCAGATGTCAGTGACCGAGTATGAGGCCAGATTTTTTGGCTGTCTCGCCATGCACTTATGATACTTCCAACTGAGGCGGAGCGAGTATGGAGGTTTGTTGCAGGACAACACTCAAGCATTCAGGCTAGCATGGCTCGGGAGGTTGAGATGGACACTCCCTATCAGTTAGTGGTGGAGATTGCTCGCAGGATTGAGGGTTACCGTCAGAGGGGTAGAGAGCAGATGCAGCGGGACAAGAGGTCACATTTTTCTAAAGAATTCGGAGGTTCCCCAGATGGGGGCAGAGGTCACTTTGGGAGGGTTCATCCCGAGAGGCCCCCATATTCAGCACCACCACCTTCTCAGGGTGTTCCAGTGTGACCTTGTTTTAGTGCAATGCCGGAGAATTCTTACCGGCCGCCAGCCATTCAGACTTCTTCTAGTGGATACTTCGGTCATTAGGGTTCTTCCAGTGCCTACTTCGGTGCCATGCTAGAGAATTCACACCGCCCGCTAGCTATCCAGGGTTCTTCTGGTGGATATTCAGGCCATCAGTGTCAGGCTTTAGGGAAGAAGCCCACCACACCGAGAGGTTGTTATGAATGCGAAGATCCTAGTCACATGAAGAGTCATTGCCCCAGGCTTCGAGACAAGGTAGTGCAGTAAGGTCAGCAGCCCATAATTACAGCTCCAGTAGCCGTACCAGTCGTCCGGCCGCCCAGAGCCGGTGGACATGTGGGTAGAGGTCGTCCCGGAGGTGGAGGTCAGGCAGGCGGAGGCCAGCCAGGTGGTGCTCCATCCAGGTTTTATGCTTTTCCGGCAGATGCCGTGATCACATGTATTATCTCTGTCTGCCTTAGGTATGCTTCAATATTATTTGATCCATGATCTAATTATTCGTATGTGCCATCCCTATTTGCTCATTTTATGGATATTCCTCGTGAGTCCTTGGGTACTCCTGTTTATGTGTCCACTCCTGTGGGCGATTCTATTGTTGTGGATCAGATCTATCGGTCCTGTGTGATTACATTCTGTAGATATGAGACTAGGGCGGATCTTCTATTGCTTGATATGACTGATTTTGAGGTCATCCTTGGCATGGACTGGCTATCTCCATATCATGCCATCCTTGATTGCCATGCCAAGACTGTTACCTTAGTGATGCTAGAGTTGCCTACATTGGAGTGGAAGGGTTCGTCTGTTAGTACACATAGTCGGGTTATATCATTTATGAAGGCTCGACACTTGGTTGAGAAGGGTTGCTTGGCTTATCTAGCCTATGTTCGGGATACTACCACAGAGTCTCCGGTGATTGATTCAGTGCCAGTAGTTCGGGAGTTCGCTGATGTGTTTCCTTCTGACCTGCTAGGCATGCCACCAGATTGTGATATTGATGCTGTCTTGATTTGGCCTCAGGCACTTAGTCTATATCTATTCAACCGTATCGTATGGCTACGAAAGAGTTGAAGGAGTTAAAGGAACAACTTGAGGAGTTTCTAGCAAAGGGGTTCATTAGGCCGAGTGTATCACCTTGGAGTGCACCAGTATTATTCATGAAGAAGAAAGATGGGACTATGAGAATGTGCATTGATTACCGCCAGCTGAACAAAGTCACCATTAAGAACAAGTACCCGTTTCCGAGTATTGATGATTTTTTTGACCAGTTGCAGGGTGATAGAGTATTTTCTAAGATTGACTTGAGATCGGGGTACCATCAGTTGAAGATTCGGAACTCAGATGTTCTGAAGACTGGCTTCTGTACAAGATATGGCCATTATGAGTTTCTAGTGATGTCTTTTGACTTGACTAGTGCTCCAACAATGTTTATGGGCTTGTTGAACAGGGTGTTCATGCCTTATATTGATTCCTTTATTATTATCTTCATTGATGACATCTTGAATTACTCACGTAGCATGGAGGAGTACGAGCAGCATTTGAGAGTGGTGCTTCAAACCTTGAGGGAACATGTGATGACCAAAAGGGCCATTTTATGAATTAAGACTCTATTCCAGGAATATTAGACTTAAAAAGACTAATTTAAATTACCTTAATTTGCGTGCTCAGCTCGGGCGTGAAACCGGAAAGCTTTTATGTGAAAATATGAGAAAAATAGAAATTTTTAGAGTTAAAAATTTGGTTTTGGTTGACTCTGGTCAACATTTTGAGTAAACGGAACCGGATCTGTGTTCTGATAATCCTGGGAGTTCCGCAGTAAAATATGGGACTTGGGCGAATGCTCGGAATTGAATTCCGAGGTCCTAGCCTTAGAAAACAATTTTAAAGACAATTGTTATACTAAAAATTTTAAAGGAAATGACTATTGTTTGAACTCACTAGTATCGGGTCCGTATTTTGGTTCCGAAGCCCGGTACAGGTTTGTTATAATGTGAAAGTCGTACTTGTGAAATTTGATGAGAATCAGAATTTATTTAACGTGATTTGAACGTCCGGTTGAGAAATACTGAAATTTGAATGTTCTGGAGGAAAATCATGATCTTGTGGTTAAATTCGTAGTTCTTGATGATATTTCAATGATTTGATCGCACAAGTAAGCCCGTATGATATTTTTAGACTTGCGTGCATGTTTGGATTGGAGCCCCGAGGGCTTGGGTGAGTTTCGAGTAGGCCACTGAGTGTTTTGATACATAGAAAAATAACTGGGGGATTACAAAGTTGCAGGTTGCAGGTTCCGGTTCTCTGAACCTGAAAGCGCGACAGTGCTTAGAATTCCGCGACCGCAGATCAGTTTTTGCTGCAGCGCCCGGAATTCCGCTGACCGCGATTTGTGAAGCCTAGATTCCACCGCCACACCCCTAATTCCGCTGACAACGGTTGTTAGTCCTGAGGCGCATATATATATATATATATATATATATATATATCCCATCTGCAATTATTTTACCACTTTTCAAAAATAACAAAACCCTAGAACGAAAGAGGCGATTTTTCAAAAATATTTTCTTCTCCAAATCATAGGTAAGTGATTTCTAATTCATCACTTTCAATCCTTAACTACTTTTTACAAGATTCCAACCTAGAATCTAGAATTTTCATGGTAGAATTAGGGATTTTTGGAAAAACTTAGAAAACCCATGATTTTTCAATAAAGTTAATTCCTATAATAATAATTAATGATATTAAACCCAATTATGATTAAATACGAGTGAATTGAAGGCAAAATATAAAGGAAAAGTTGTGATTGAGCAGTGAGTGGCCTGCTGAATTGAGGTAACTACTTGTTTTACCCTGGACTTGAGGGAATAGGAATCCACAACCTAAATGCTATGTGAATTGCATGTGTGTGGTGTATAGGTGAGGTGACGAGTATCTATGCACCACCAAAATTACTTTGTTAAATGTGATCCCTTCCCTATCCCTAAGTATTTGATTCCTTATTTATTTGTTTGCATGATTTCTATGCTTCCATGTCCACTTGTTTTCATCAACTTGTTGTTAAGTATTGTTTTATGAGATTCAGAAGTGTTAGTTGTTACCCTGGATTCATTGTGATATATGAAAGGTTGAGCTGGTTGATAGTGTTCTTCAATATATATAAAACTCCAGTGTGTTTCATTGTGAAATGATAAATGATGAAGTTATGAGTAGTACAACTTTCTGTTTACAATTGTTGAGGCAAAATTATTGTGAAAAGCATTAACTCGAATTGTGAAATCTTTTATAAATAAATGTGATGTGATTGTTTGATGGGAGTGGGTTTCATGCCGCAACAAGGAGTGATATGGTTGGACAGGTGGGATCGGGTTGCACGCCGCAACATGAGAAATAAGGGTGATAAATATATACGGAGGAGCAATAAGGGTGGACAGGTGGGAGCGGGTTGAGCGCCGCAACAAGGAGAAATAAGGGAGAATATTTGCGATTTACTGATTTTAAACACACGGAACAAAATATTTTCTATTTTACTCTACTGTTTTTCTCATATTTTGCACTTACAGTTATTAGAAAGTGAAATTTGGAAACTTGGAAATTTATGTGAGAATTGGTTATAGCTGCGACCTGGAAAAGGTGGCTGGGTCATATTATTTAATGTTACAATTTATTGCTTTGTTTAGTTTAGAATTCTTTCATGCTTCATTTTACAATATTCACAGGTTATGTTATAAATGCCCCGTCGTAGCCTCGTCACTACTTCGTCGAGGTTAGGCTCGACACTTACTCAGTACATGGGGTCGGTTGTACTGATACTACACTCTGCACTTTTTGTGCAGATCCAGGTACTGGTCAAGCTGATCCTTTGATCATAGTTGAGCATTTACGGGAGACACGAGGTAGATCTGCCGGTGTCCGCAGATTCCGGGTGTCTCCTATTTTTATTTAGACACTGGTTTTAGTTCATTCAAAACAGAAATACATTTTTTTCAGCCCATTTTATTTGTAGTATTCTTTAGTAGTTCGTGAATTGTGACACCAGACCCTGGGTAGTTTGTTATTATTATTAGCTCGTGATTCATTTATTATTCTAAACACTATTTATGATATCATTTATTGGGAAATATTAGTTCAACATCCATTTTTAAAATTTTTATTTATGTTTTAGTAAATATTCCAAGGAAGTGGTTAATTAAGTTCTAACATAGGCTTGCCTAGCAAGTGTGGTGTTAACGCCATCACGATCCCGAGGGTTGTAAATTTGGGTCGTGACAAGTTGGTATCAGAGCTCTAGGTTGCCTAGGTCTCACAATTCACGAACAAGCTTAATAGCGTCTGAAGGATCGATACGGAGACGTCTGTACTTATCTCTCAGAGGCTATGAAGTTAGGAACAAACTCAATTTTTATTTATACTCTATCGTGCGATTCTTAACATCTCAAAGGCTTCAGGCTTCGCATGAGATTTCAGCAGAGGCCAATCTTCCAGGCCGTTCCATTCAGCACTTCAGGCTTCGCATGGTACTTCAGGTGGTCGGGGTTCTTACACGAATTCTTCTGCTCAGCCAGTTTACAGTGCACCATCATCTCCTATTAGAGCATCTCCTCTGCAGAGTTATTATCGAGGTCAGTCGGTTTGTCAGGGTCAGTCTCTATATCAGGAGAGATGTTTTGAGTGTGGTGAATATGAGCATATTCGGAGAGCTAATCCGAGACTTTCGGATAATCGGCATCAGTACCAGGGTTCCCGTGCTATAGTTCAAGCACCACCTGCCCAGCCAGCCGGGGGTAGCGGTCGGGTAGCTAGAGGTAGAGGCCAGATTGTTAGAGGTAGAGGTCAGGCCGCTAGGGGTGGAGGCCAGCCCGCTAGAGGTGGAGGTCCGCCTATCAGAGGTCCTCCCAGAGACATAGTTCAAGGTGGTGGATCCTAGCCCCGACTGTATGCATTCCCAGCTAGACCTGAGGCGGAGTCCTCCGATGCTGTCTTTACAGGTATCATTTCAATTTGTGATAGAAATGCCTTAGTTTTGTTTGATCCGGGGTCTACTTATTCTTATGTGTCATCATATTTTGCTCGTATTTGGTTGTACCCCGCGGTTCCTTGAGTGTTCCTGTTTATGTGTCTATACCGGTGGGGAATGCTATTGTGGTAGATTGTGTGTATCGTTCATACGTAGTAGTCATTGAAGGTCTTGAAACTAGTGTAGACCTTTTGCTTCTTGACATGGTCGATTTTAATGTTATATTGGGCATGGATCAGTTGTCGCCTTATTATACCATCTTGGACTGTCACGCCAAGACAATTACTTTAGCTTTGCTAGGGTTGCCTCGATTAGAATGGAAAGGGATTCCTGGTCATACTCCCAGCAAAGTGATTTCTTATGCTAAGGCTCGTCGCATGGTTGAGAAGGGATGTTTATCTTATTTAGCTTATATTCGTTATTCTGAGGCTGAAGTTTCTTCTATAGATTCAATGCCTATTGTTCGCGAGTTTCCCGAGGTGTTTCCTGCATACCTAAGGGGGATGCCACCCGACATGGATATTGATTTTTGTATTGATGTGGCTCCGGGCACTCAGCCCATTTCCATTCCTCCATATCAGATGGACCCACCACAATTGAAAGAATTTAAAGAGAAGTTGCAAGACTTTATTGATAAGGCTTTTATTAGACCAGTGTCTCGCCTTGGGGTGCACCGGTTTTTTTCGTGAAGAAGAAGGATGGGTCGATGAGGATGTGTATAGATTACCGGCAGTTGAACAAGGTTACTTTCAAGAATAAATATGCATTGCCGAGAATTGATGATTTATTTGATCAGCTTCAGGGTGCCAGTATGTCTTCAAAAATTGATCTGAGATTTGGTTACCATTAGTTGAAGATTAGGGCGTCCGATGTTCCTAAGACAGCCTTTCGGACGAGGTATGGACACTATGAATTTCTGGTGATGTCCTTTGGTTTGACTAATGCTCTAGCAGCCTTTATGGACTTGATGAATCGAGTTTTCAAGCCTCATTTTGATTCTTTCATTATCGTATTCATTGATGATATTTTGATATACTCCCGCAGCCGAGAGGAGCATGAACAACACCTCCGTATAACGCTCCAGACTTTGAGAGATAATCAATTGTATGCAAAGTTTTCAAAATGTGAGTTCTGGTTGGATTCAGTAGCCTTATTGGGTCATATTGTATCAGCAGAGGGTATTCAGGTTGATCCTAAGAAGATAAAGGCAGTCAAGAACAGGCCTAGACCCACTTCAGCCACGGAAATCAGGAGCTTCTTGGGTTTGGCGGGTTACTACCGTCGTTTTGTGGAGGGGTTTTCATCCATATCAACCCCAATGACTAAATTGACTCAGAAAGGTGCCCCATTTAAATGGTCAGACGAGTGCGAGGCGAGCTTTCAGAAGCTCAAGATAGCCTTGACTTCAGCACTGGTGTTGGTGTTACCATCAGGTTCAGGTTCCTTCACGGTTTATTGTGATGCTTCCCGAGTTGGACTTGGAGCAGNTTTGTTTGATCCGGGGTTTACTTATTCTTATGTGTCATCATATTTTTCTCGTATTTGGTTGTACCCCGCGATTCCTTGAGTGTTCCTGTTTATGTGTCTATGCCGGTGGGGGATGCTATTGTGGTAGATCGTGTGTATCGTTCATGCGTAGTAGTCATTGAAGGTCTTGAAACTAGTGTAGACCTTTTGCTTCTTGACATGGTCGATTTTAATGTTACATTGGGCATGGATTGGTTGTCGCCTTATTATGTTATCTTGGACTGTCACGCCAAGACAGTTACTTTAGCTTTGCTAGGGTTGCCTCGATTAGAATGGAAAAGGACTCCTGGTCATTCTCCCAGCAAAGTGATTTCTTATGCCAAGGCTCGTCGCATGGTTGAGAAGGGATGTTTTGCTTATTTAGCTCATATTGGTGATTCTAAGGCTGGAGTTTCTTCTATAGACTCAATGCCTATTGTTCGCGAGTTTCCCGAGGTGTTTCCTGCATACCTAAGGGGGATGCCACCCGACATGGATATTGATTTTTGTATTGATGTGGCTCCAGACACTCAGCCCATTTCAATTCCTCCATATCAGATGGACCCACCACACTTGAAAGAATTTAAAGAGCAGTTGCAAGACTTTCTTGATAAGGGTTTTATTAGACCCAGTGTCTCGCCTTGGGGTGCACCGGTTTTTTTCGTAAAGAAGAAGGATGGGTCGATGAGGATGTGTATAGATTACCGGCAGTTGAACAAGGTTACTTTCAAGAATAAATATGCATTGCCGAGAATTGATGATTTATTTGATCAGCTTCAGGGTGCCAGTATGTCTTCAAAAATTGATCTGAGATTTGGTTACCATTAGTTGAAGATTAGGGCGTCCGATGTTCCTAAGACAGCCTTTCGGACGAGGTATGGACACTATGAATTTCTGGTGATGTCCTTTGGTTTGACTAATGCTCTAGCAGCCTTTATGGACTTGATGAATCGAGTTTTCAAGCCTCATTTTGATTCTTTCATTATCGTATTCATTGATGATATTTTGATATACTCCCGCAGCCGAGAGGAGCATGAACAACACCTCCGTATAACGCTCCAGACTTTGAGAGATAATCAATTGTATGCAAAGTTTTCAAAATGTGAGTTCTGGTTGGATTCAGTAGCCTTATTGGGTCATATTGTATCAGCAGAGGGTATTCAGGTTGATCCTAAGAAGATAAAGGCAGTCAAGAACAGGCCTAGACCCACTTCAGCCACGGAAATCAGGAGCTTCTTGGGTTTGGCGGGTTACTACCGTCGTTTTGTGGAGGGGTTTTCATCCATATCAACCCCAATGACTAAATTGACTCAGAAAGGTGCCCCATTTAAATGGTCAGACGAGTGCGAGGCGAGCTTTCAGAAGCTCAAGATAGCCTTGACTTCAGCACTGGTGTTGGTGTTACCATCAGGTTCAGGTTCCTTCACGGTTTATTGTGATGCTTCCCGAGTTGGACTTGGAGCAGCATTAATGCAGGATAGCAGGGTGATTGCATATGTGTCTCGACAGTTGAAAGTCCATGAGAAGAATTATCTTGTTCATGACTTAGAATCGACAGCCATTGCTCATGCACTAAAGATTTGGTGGCACTATCTTTATGGTGTGCAGTATGGGGTTTTCACAGACCATCCAGCCTCTAGTACTTGTTCAAGCAAAAGGATCTGAATTTAAGATAGAGGATATGGTCAAAATTATTGAAGGATTATGATGTCACTATATTATATCATCCAGGGAAGGCCAATATAGTTGCCGATGCATTGAGTAGGAAGTCGGTGAGTATGGGCAGCCTTGCATTTATTCCAGTCGGTGAGAGACCGTTGTCTTCATATGTTCAGACTTTGGCTAATCAGTTCGTGAGGTTGGATATTTTGCCCAGCAGTGTTCCAGCTTGTACAGTCGCTCGGTCTTCTTTATTTGAGCATATCAGAGATCGGCAGGATGATGACCCGCATTTGATGGTTCTTAGGGACACAGTTCGACATGGTGGTGCCAAGAAGGTTACAGTTGGAGATGGTGGTGTATTGAGGATGCATGGTCGTATATGTGTACCTAATGTTGATGGGCTTCGTGAGTTGATCCTTGAGGAGGCTCACAGTTCTAAGTATTCTATTCACCCAGGTGCAGCCAAAATGTACCAGGATTTGAGGTAGCACTATTGGTTGAGAAGGATGAAAAGGGACATTGTTTCTTATGTGGCTCGTTGTTTGAATTGCTAACAAGTGAAATATGAACATCAAAGACCCGATGGTTTACTTCAGCAGGTAGAGATTCCTGAGTGGAAGTAGGAGCATATCACTATGGACTTCATTGTTGGACTCCCACACACTCAGAGGAAATTCGACGCAGTTTGGGTTATTGTGGATAGGCTGACTAAATCTGCACATTTCATTCCGGTGGCAAGTACTTATACTTCAGAGCGGTTGGCCGAGATATATATTCAGGAGATTGTTCTCCTTCATGGTGTACCCGTGTCTATTATTTCTAATCGAGGTACACAGTTTACCTCGCACTTTTGGATGGCAGTTCAGCGTGAATTGGGTACCCGAATTGAGTTGAGCACAACATTTCATCCTCAGACCGGGCAATCCGAGCGTACTATTCAGGTCTTAGAGGATAGCTCCACGCTTGTGTCATTGACTTTGGAGGTTCTTGGGATAAATTCTTGCCGTGAGTTTGCCTATAATAATATCTATCAGTCGAGCATTCAGATGGCTCCCTATGAGGAATTATATGGTAGACGGTGTAGATCGCCAGTTGGTTGGTTTGAGCCGAGAGAGGCTCGATTGTTGGGTACATACTTAGTTCAAGAAGACTTAGATAAGGTCAAGGTTATACAGGATCAACTTCGTACAACTCAGTCTAGTCAAAAGAGTTATGCCGATTGTAAGGCTCGAGATGTGACATTCATGGTTGGAGAGAGAGTATTACTTCGGGTATCACCCATGAA
This sequence comes from Nicotiana knightiana, assembly GCA_005239525.1. Taxonomy (NCBI): domain Eukaryota; kingdom Viridiplantae; phylum Streptophyta; class Magnoliopsida; order Solanales; family Solanaceae; genus Nicotiana; species Nicotiana knightiana. Next base: position 47,306 of record ML386006.1, read on the forward strand.
GGGTGTTATGAGATTGGGAAGAAGGGTAAGTTGAGCCCTAGGTACATTGGGCCATTTGAGATTCTTCATAGAGTAGGGGAGGTAGCTTATAGACTTGCGTTGCCTCCATGGTTATCCTCATTTCATCCATGGCGGACCCGTCCCACGTGTTAGATTTCAGCTCTGTCCAATTGGGCAAAGATTTGACTTATGAGGAGGAGCCGGTAGCCATTTTAGACCGGCAAGTTCGTTAGTTGAGGTCAAAGAGTTATCCTTCAGTTCGAGTGCAGTGGAAAGGTCAGCTTGGTGAGGCAGCTACTTGGGAGTCTGAGTCGGACATGCAGAGTAGATATCCACACTTGATTGCCGATTCAGGTAATTTTCTATATCCGTTCAAGGACGAACGTTTGTTTTAGAGGTGGAGATTGTGATGACCCAAAGGGTCATTTCACGAATTAAGACTCTATTCCAGGCTTATTATCCTTAAAAGATGAAATTTAATTACCTCGATTTGCATGCAAGTCCGGGCGTGAAAATGGAAAGCTTTTATGTGAAAATATGAGAAAAATAGAAAATTTTAGAGTTAAAATTTTTGTTTTGGTTGACTTTGGTCAAAATTTTCAGTAAACGGACCCGGATATGTGTTCTGATGATCCCGGGAGGTCCGCAGTAAAATATGGCACTTGGGCGAATGCCCGAAATTGAATTCTAAGGTCCCTAGCCTTAGAAATGTTTTTCTGAAGAAAATTGTTATACTGAAATTTTTAAAGGAAATAAGGAAATGACTATTGTTTCAACTCATTGGTATCGGCTCCGTATTTTAGTTTCGGAGCCCGGTACAAGTTTGTTATAATGTGAAAGTCTTACTTGTGAAATTTAATGAGAATCAAAATTTATTTGACGTGATTTGGACGTCTGGTTGAGATATAGTGAAATTTGGGTGTTCTGGAGGAAAATCACGATGTTGTGGTTAAATTCGTACTTCTTGATGTTATTTCAATGATTTGATCACACGAGCAAGTTCGTATGATATTTTCAGACTTGCGTCCATGTTTGGATTGGAGCCTCGGAGGCACGGGTGAGTTTCGAGTAGGCCACAGAGTGTTTTGATACTAAGAAAAATAATTGGGGGATTAAAAAGTTGCAGGTTCTGGTTCTCTGAACCTGAAAGCACGACAGCATTTAGAATTCTGCGGTCGCGGATTAGTTTCCGCTGCAGCGCCCGAAATTCCGCTAACCGCGGTTTGTGAATCCCAGATTCCGCCGTCACACCCCTAATTTCACTGACAGCGGTGGGGCAGGGCCCAGAATTCCGCTGACAGCGGTTATCAGTCCTGAGGCCCGTATATATATAGCCCATCTTCAATTATTTTACCACTTTTCAAAAATAAAAATCCTAGAACGAAAGAGGCGATTTTTCCAAAATATTTTTCTTCTCCAAATCATAGGTAAGTGATTTCTAACTCATCTCTTTCAATCCTTAACTACTTTTTACAAGATTTCAAACTAGAATCTAGAATTTTCATGGTAGAATTAGGGATTTTTGGGAAAAAATAGAAAACCCATAATTTTTCAATAAAGTTAATTCCTATAATAATGATTAATGATATTAAACCCAATTACGATTAGATACGAGTGAATTGAAGGCAAATTCTAAAGGAAAAGTTGTGATTGAGCAGTGAGTGGCCTGCTGAATTGAGATAAGTGCTTGGTTTAACCTTGACTTGAGGGAATAAGAATCCCCAACCTAAATGTTATGTGAATTGCATGTGTGTGGTGTATAGGTGAGGTAACAAGTATCCATTGTCACGACCCAAATCCTAATTCAGGTCGTGATGGTGCTCAACAGGGGGGTTAGGCAAGCCAACATGAATTACACTAAGTGTTACCCTTCCCATTTGATTAATTATCCCAACGTTTACCAGTTTTAAACAATTATTAGCATGATGATAACCTGTTACATAAATAAAATCATACGACACATGAGTCAAAAGATAAGCTTATGCATAAACATACAGCCCAAAGCCCAAAATATGCTACGTGTGTGCCAGGAACTAGTGTCACGAGTATCAGGGGCAATTATCTGAATATACAAGGATAATATATATATACATAATCCCAAATTCTGAATGAAGTAGACGGGAAAATGACAAAGGAAGCTGCCATAGATTGTCGGGAAGAGCGGCTCACCGCGAATTCAAATCAGCTCAAGTCAGTATCTATCACCGACCTGATAATCAGATGTACCAACCTCCTAACCTGTACAGTCAAGTAGAGAAGAAGAAGAAGAAGTGCAGCATGAGTACATAATAAATATGTACCAAGTGAGTATCCCGCCCAAACTCGAAGGAGTAGTGACAAGAGGTCGACTAGGTACTCACTAAGGTCCAGCAATATAATATATGACGAGATATGGCTAAAGCAATAGGCATGAGAAACAGTGAGCAACAAGTACATAGCGAATGACGAAATCCAAATATAACTGAAAAAGGAACAACAAAGTACCAGAATCTTCTCTTAACCAATACCTGACACTCTAGTTTTAAGTGACTCAGAATTCAAGTGATCATACACATACCAGGACAAGACGACCGGCCGGAGTCATAAGGGTGGTCACAGGGACTGAGGTCAGAAGCTAACCCACGACCGCGAATCATACCTGCGACTCGCGTGCTGACTCGATATAATAAGCTAACCCACAATCGCGCATCATACATGCGACTCGTGTGCTGACTCGATAATGATAAGCTCACCCACGATCGTGCATCATACCTGTGACTCGTGTGCTGACTCGATAATAATAAGCTGACCCACGACCGCGCATCATACCTGCGGCTCGTGTGCTGACTAGATAACAAGTGTGTATATATATAAGTACATATATGTACCAACTCAACAGTGAACTCAACAGGAATGTGTCAATATCACGGATAGCCAACTGGGATCTAAATCATAATGTTTCATGTTTCCATATCACCTCGACAATAATTACAACTCTTAACACATACAAGGTACAAATAAGGCACATAGTGGCATGCTCGTGAGTCCTAAAGCTACCCGACATAGCAATATAGTCACCACGTACAGACTCTCGTCACTTGTTACGTACGCGTCCCCCACAACATGTATACATAGAAAATAAGGAACCTATGGGGACATTTCCCCCTTACAAGGTTGGAAAGGAGACTCACCTCGTGACGAAACCACCCTTCGGATCAAGGACGCGCCTGAATCTACGAAATCTACCCTCGACGGCTCGCAACTAGCCAAATATAGTATAATGACATCAATGCATGCACAAAGTAGGGAAATTATTCTAATTTTTCCAAAATTCAACATTCTTGAGAAATTCCCAAAATCCAACCCCGAGCCCACACGCTCGGATTCCGAAAATTCTCGAAGGAATCACTCACCCGAAGCCTAAGGATCATAATTATGTAACTTTACTGGAATGCATGGCAATCATTGGGTGATGTATCAAATTCTTAAGAGCCCTAACTTTTACTATCCAAATTCTTGATTTTTTGATGTTTTAGGAATTAATTCTAGTTGAATTCCATGTAAAAATTTAGGAAAATAGAGAGGAATTACTCACCTTAGCACTATATAGGTCGTGGAGGGTGCTGCTCAAGCTTGAAGGCTCTCTAATGGAGTTTGTGTATGAAAAATAATGAAGACAACCCGTTTTTAAACATTTAAAGAGGTCTGCCTACAAGGGTTTCCCACCTGCGACCCGGGACTGCACCTGCGGTCCCGCACCGGCGAGAAAAGAATCGCACCTGCGAAAAATGGCAAGGGGGCTGGGGATCGCACCTGCGGAGGGGTTTCCGCACCAGCGGACCCGCTTCTGCGGAAATTATTCTGCACCTACGAATGTAGGGGGGCCCTGGGATTTCGCACCTGCGAGGCTGGGACCGCAGAAGCGGTCCCGCACCTGCGGCTGGGCAACCGCACCTGCGGTCACACCAGCAACAACTGCACCAGCAGTTGTTTTAGCTAGTTTTTGGCCTCGTTAGGTGACCGGGAGGCACCTGGGCCCATCCGAGCCCTAATCCAAATATACCAACGAGTCCCAAATCATAATACGGACTCGCTCGAGACTTCAGAACACCCAAAACAATGCTAAAACTCAAAATCGAACCCCCAAACCCCAAGAACCAAACTTAGAGATTTTAAGTTTTCTATACTTCACTCACAACGCGCCGAACCGACCTATACAACTCGGAATGACCCCAAATTTTACAGGCAAGTCATAACTAACATAACAGAACTATTCCCGGTCTCGAATTCCGTTCGGACCTCGATAACACAAAAACACGTCCCAAACAAAAATATGATCTTAAGGAACTTCTTATTTCAATAATGGGCGCCGAAATGCCCCCGGGTCATCAGAAACCCAATCCGAACATACTGCCAAGTCCGAAATCATCATACGGAACTAGTGGAGCTGTCAGAACTCGATTACGAGGTCGTTTGCTCAAAATATTGACCGAAGTCAAACTTGGACAAATAGGCCAACCTTAAGGAACCAAGTGTTCCTAAAGCACTCTAATCACTCTCAAATCCCGAACGCAAGTCATAAAACATGAATAGCCACTATGGAAAACTTCATTTAGGGGAACGAGGTCCTAATACGCAAAATGACCGATTGGGTCGTTACATCCTCCCCCTCTTAAACAAACATTCGTCCTCGAACGGGTCTAGAATCATACATGAAGTGCTGAATAGCTGTAAGTATCTGTCACGCATATCCTCCTCGGACTCCCAAGTCGCCTCCTCAGCTGGTTGGCCTCTCCACTGGACCTTTACTGCGGAAACTCTCTTGGACCTCAACTGGCGGTCTTGTGTATCAACAATGGCAACTGGCTCCTCCTCGTAGCCCAACTTCTCATCCAAATAAATAGTGCTGTAATCAACCACGTGAGATAAGTCGGCATGATACCTCCGAAGCATTGATACATGAAAGACCGGATGAACTCCCGATAAGGCTAGAGGTAACGCAAGCTCGTAAGCGACCTCTCCGACTCGCCTCAACACCTCAAATGGACCTATGAACCTGGGGCTCAGCTTGCCCTTCTTCCCGAATCTCATAATTCCCTTCATCAGCGAGACCTTTAGCATAATCGTATCTCCCTCCAAAAATGCTACATCACGCGCCCGCTGATCTGCGTAACTCTTTTGTCTGGACTGTGCTGTATGCAACCTCTCCTGAATTATCTTCACCTTCTCCATAGCGTCTCTCACCAGATCTGTGCCATATAACCTGGCCTCGCCAGGCTCAAACCACTCGATAGGAGAACGACACCGCCGACCATATAAAGCCTCGAATGGAGCCATCTCGATGCTCGACTGATAATTATTATTGTATGCAAACTCCGCCAAAGACAAGAACTGATCCCACTGACCCCCAAAATCAATCACACACGCCTTGAGCATATCCTCTAATATCTGAACTGTACGCTCTGACTGGCCATCGGTCTGAGGGTGAAATGTTGAACTGAGGTCTATCTGAGTGCCCATCCCACTGTGCAAAGATCTCTAGAAGTGCGAAGTGAACTGAGGACCTCGATCTGATATAATAGACACCGGCACACCATGCAACCGGACTATCTCTCGAATGTAAATGTGAGCCAGCCTCTCTGTAATGTAAGTAGTAGCCACATGAATGAAATGTGCCGGTTGGGTCAATCTATCCACGATGACCCAAACCGCGTCAACTTTCCGCAAAGCCCGAGGCAACCCAACTACGAAGTCCATGGTGATGCGCTCCCATTTCCATTCAGGAATGGGCATCTGCTGAAACAGGCCTCCTGGCCTCTGATGCTCGTACTAAACCTGCTGGCAATTGAGACACCTAGCCACATACTGCACTATATCCTTCTTCATCCGCCTCCACCAGTAATGCTGCTTCAAATCACGATACATCTTCGTCGCTCCTGGATGAACAGAATACCAAGAACTCTGTGCCTCTGCTAGAATCCTCCCCCTCAGGCCATCAACATTAGGAACACACAATCAGCCCTGGAGTCTCAGAACACCATCCTCGCCCAAGGTAACCTCCTTGGCCCTACCCTGGACCACCGTCTCCCGAAGCTCTGCTAGACATGGATCATCAAACTGTCAAGCCTTAATATCTCCCAATAATGAAGACTGAGCAACCACATGAGCTAGAACTCGACGAGGCTCTGAAAGGTCCAATCTCACCAGGAGGTTGGGCAAGGGCTGAATGTCCAAGGCTAAAGGTCTCTCCTCGACTGCAATGTAGGCCAAGCTACCCATACTCGCTGCCCTCCTGCTCAAAGCATCTGCTACTACATTCGCCTTGCCCGGGTGATACAGAATATTGATATCATAGTCCTTCAACAACTCGATCCACCTCCGCTGCCTCAAATTAAGGTCCCTCTGCTTAAATAAATGCTGCAAACTGCGGTGGTCAGTGTAGACCTCACAAGATACACCATACAAGTAGTGCCACCAGATCTTCAAAGCATGAACAATCGCCGCCAGCTCCAAGTCGTGCACAGGATAGTTCTTCTCATGATCCTTCAGCTGGTGCGAAGCATAAGCAATAACTCTTCCATACTACATCAACACACATCCCAACCCGATGCAGGAAGCGTCGCAATACACAGTATATACCCCAGACTCGGAAGGCAATGATAGAACTGGTGCTGAGGTCAATGCTGACTTGAGCTTCTGAAAGCTCGCCTCACACTCGTCGGACCACCAAAACGGGGCATTCTTCTGAGTCAATCTAGTCAATGGAGCTGCAACAGAAGAGAATCCCTCCACGAATCGACGGTAATAGCCTGCTAGACCCAGAAAAGTCCTGCTATCTGAAGCTGAAGTAGGATGCAGCCAACTCTAAACTGCCTCGACCTTATGCGGATCAACCTCGATACCCTCTCCGGATACCACATGCCCCAAAAATGCCACAGACTCCAACCAGAACTCGCACTTAGAGAACTTAGCATATAGTTTCTGCTTCTCGTGCTCACCCAAGCTCCGTGAGTAGATCAAGATGTCATCAATGAATACAATGACGAATGAGTTAATTTACGGCCTGAACACCCTATTCATCAAGTCCATAAATTATGTTGGGGCATTAGTCAAGCCAAATGATATCACTAGAAACTCATAATGGCTATATCTGGTGCGAAATGCGGTCTTCGGAACATCTGAAATCCGAATCTTCAACTAGTGATAACTCGATCTCAAGTCAATCTTAGAGAACACACGAGTACCCTGCAACTGATCAAACAAGTCATCAATGCGCGGCAGAGGATACTTGTTCTTGATGGTCACTTTATTCAACTGGCGGTAATCAATGCACATCCGCATAGACCCATCCTTTTTCTTCACAAATAAGACTAGATCACCCCACGGAGACACACTTGGCCTGATGAACCCCTTAGCCAATAACTCCTCAATCTGCTCCTTCAACTCCTTTAGCTCCTTAGGAGCCATACGATACGGGGGAATTAAAATAGGCTGAGTATCTGGAACCAAATTAATACAGAAGTCAATGTCCCGATCCGGAGGCATGCCTGGAAGATCTGAAGGAAATACATCTTGGAACTCTCGAACAACAGGCACTGAATCAATGGTAGGAGACTCGGTGGTGGTGTCCCGCACATAAGCAAGGTAAGCCAAACACCCCTTCTCGACCATACGCCGAGCCTTCATAAAGGAGATGACCCGGCTGAATGCACTAACTGAAGAACCTCTCCACTCCAGCCTCGTCGACTCAGGCATGGCTAAGGTAACTATTTTGGCATGACAATCCAACACAGCATGATAAGGATATAGACAATCTATGCCCAAAATAACCTTAAAATCAACCATGTCAAGCAATAACAGGTCGGCTCTGGTCTCAAGCCCACAGAAAGTAATCACACAAGATCGGTAGACCCGGTCTACCACCACAGAATCGCCCATTGGAGTGGACACATGCAAGGGAGAACCCAAGGACTCACGAGGAAATATCCAGAAAATGGAAAATAACGCTGAAACATATGAGTATGTAGACCCTGGGTCAAATAACACTGAAGCCTCTCTACCACAGACTGAAATACCTGTAATCACGGTGTCTGAGGCCACTACATTTGATCTGGCTGAAAAAGCATAGAATCTGGCTGTAGCACCTGAAGACTGAGCTCCCCTAGAAGGAGCTGGAGCTGACTGACCCCCTCCGGACTGGCCTCCCTCTCTAGGATGACCCCTGCCAACCTGACCCCCACCTCTAGGCGGTCGAACTGCTGGTGCTGAAATCGCAGGCTAGTGACTCTGCTGCACGACCTTGGCCCGATAGCTGGGATAATCCCTCCTTATGTGGCCTAAGTTCTCACACTCGAAGCACCTCATATGTGACATATCCTGCTGTCCTGAAGAGTAAGACTCTCGTAATGGCCGGAAGGCGATGAGAGTCATCTGACACAGCACTGAAATAGGAACCGGAGGATCTCTGATGGCTGGAGTAATCACTAGATCAACTGTTGATGGCTGGAGGATGGTAGGAGCGCTCTGGCATGGCACTGAACTGAGGCCCCGCTGGAACACCCCTGGGAGGTGGTGGAGGTGCTGCATATGAAGGCCTGCTGGACTGACCGCCTCCGAACTGACCCCTGCCCCTAGCTGGAGCACCCCTGAAATCACCTATAAATCTGGCCCTCTTGTCCTACTGACCCTGTTGACCCTACTCCCTGCTCCTTAGTCGGTATCCCTCAATCCGTCGAGCTATCTCAACTACAAGTTGGTACGAGGTACCCATCTCTACCTCTATGGCCATAGAGGTACGAATACCTGTATGTAAGCCTGCCATGAACCGCCGCACCCTCTCGGCATCAGTGGGAAGTATCATAAGAGCATGGCGGGATAACTCTAAAAATCTCGCCTCATAATCAGTCACGGATATCTTCCCCTACTCCAACCGCTCAAACTGACCCCAAAGCTCCTCCCTCTCATAAGGTGGGATGTACCTGTCAAGAAATAGCTGAGTAAACTGACTCCAGGTGACCGAAGGAGAATCTGCTGGCCTGCTAAGAAGATATGACTGCCACCAGCGGCAAGCTCTGCCCTCTAGCTGAAATGTAGTGAAGTCGACCCCATGCGACTCCAAGATCCTCATGTTGTGCAGTTTATCCCTGCACCTGTCAATGAAGTCCTGGGCATCCTCACCCTGCTCACCCCCGAAGACTGGAGGGCGAAGTCGGGTCCATCTATCTAGAATCTCTATAACTGGCCTAGGCTCTGGCGCTGCTACTACAGTCTGAACCCCACCCACGGGCGGTGTACCCGGAGTGTGGTGTGCTGCTACTGCCTGTGCTGTGGCCTGAGCGGTAGGGGTCTGGACTCCCCCTCCCGCCTGGGAAGTGGCAGGATCTACCGGAAGTATGCCTGCCTGGGACATGGTGTCCATAAATCTCAACATATGGCCCATGACCTCCTGGAAGCCGGGCGTCGTCATAAAGTCCACTGGAGCGGGAGCTACTTGAGGCATATCATCCTGCTCCTCAAAAGTAGGGTCTTCTGGTGGTTTGACCGGTACAGCTCTGGGACGCCCTCACCCCCTACCTTGGGTAGGTTCCCTCCCCCTACCTCGACCACGACCTTGGGTGGCAGGGGCAGCGGCATCCACCGGCTCAGGAACATCGGATGCACGCGTCCTCACCATCTGTGAGAGAATAGAAGAACAACTTTGAGTACATCATCGATTGCACGAAAGAATATGAATCAAAGAGAAGTTTCTTAACACCCTATAGCCTCCTTAAGAAAACTACAGACGTCTCTGTACCGATCCGCAAGACTCTACTGGGTATTCCCGTGACTCGTGAGACTACGTGAACCTAATTCTCTGATACCACGTTGTCACGACCCAAATCCTAATTCAGGTCGCGATGGTGCCCAACAGCGGGGTTAGGCAAGCCAACATGAATTACACTAAGTGTTACCCTTCCCGTTTGATTAATTATCCCAATGTTTACCAGTTTTAAACATTTATTAGCATGATGATAGCCTGTGACATAAATAAAATCATACGACATATGAGTCAAAAGATAAACTTATGCATAAATATACAGCCCAAAACCCAAAATATGCTACGCGTGTGCCGGGAACTAGTGTCACGAGTATCATGGGAAATTATCTGAATAAACAAGGATAATATATATACACAATCCCACAGTCTGAATGAAGTAGACGGGAAAATGAAAAAGGAAACTTCGGGGTGCTGCCAGAGATCGTCAGGAAGAGCGGCTCACCGCGAAGTCTAATCAGCTCAAGTCAGTATCTATCACCGGCCTGATAATCAGATGTACCAGCCTCCTGACCTGTACAGTCAAGTAGAGAAGAAGAAGAAGTGCAGCATGAGTACATAATAAATATGTACCCAGTGAGTATCCTGCCCAAACTCAAAGGAGTAGTGACGAGAGGTCGACTAGGTACTCACTAAGGTCCAGCAATATAATATATGACGAGATATGGCTAAAGAATTAGGCATGAGAAACAGTGAGCAACAAGTACATAGCGAATGATGAAATCCAGATATAACTGAAAAAGAAACAACAAAGTACCAAAATCTTCTCTTAACCAATACCTAACACTCCAGTTTTAAGTGACTCAGAACTCGAATGATCATACACATACCAGGACAAGACGAACAACCGAAGTCATAAGGTGTTCATAGGGACTGAGGTCATAAGCTAACCCAGGATCGCGAATCATACCTGCGAATCGCGTGCTGACTCGACATAATAAGCAAACCCACGATAATGCATCGTACCTGCAACTCGTGTGCTGAATCGATAATGATAAGATGACCCACGATTGTGAATCATACCCGCGACTCGTGTGCTAACTCGATAATAAAAAGCTGACCCACGTCCGTGCATCATATCTGCGGCTCGTGTGCTGACTAGATAACAAGTGTGTATATATATAAGTACATGTGTGTACCAACTCAACAGTGAACTCAACAGGACTGTGTCAATACCATGGATATCCAACTGGGATCTAAATCATAATGTTTCATGTTTCCATATCACCTCGACAATAATTACAACTCTTAACACATACAAGGTACAAATAAGGCACATAGTGGCATGCTCGTGAGTCCTAAAGCTACCCGACAGAGCAATATAGTCGCCACGTACAAACTCTCGTCACTTGGTACGTACGCGGCCCCCACAACATGTATACATAGAAAATAAGGAACCTATGGGGACATTTCCCCCTTACAAGGTTGGAAAGGAGACTCACCTCGTGACGAAACCACCCCTCGGATCAAGGACGCGCCCGAATTTCCGAAATCTACCCTCGACGGCTCGCAACTAGCCAAATATAGTATAATGACATCAATGCATGCTCAAAGTAGGGAAATTATTGTAATTTTTCAAAAATTCAACATTCTTGAGAAATTCCCAAAATTCAACCCCGGGCCCACACGCTCGGATTCCAAAAATTCTCGAAGGGATCACTCACCCGAAGCCTAAGGATCATAATTATGTAACTTTACTGGAATGAATGGAAATCATTGGGTGATGTATCAAATTCTTAACAGCCCTAACTTGTACTAAATTCTTGACTTTTTTGATGTTTTAGTAATTAATTCTAGTTGAATTCCATGTAAAAATTTAGGAAAATAGAGAGGAATTACTCACCTTAGAACTATATAGGTCGTGGAGGGTGCTGCTCAAGCTTGAAGGCTCTCTAATAGAGTTTGTGTATGAGAAATAATGAAGACAACCCGTTTTTAAACATTTAAAAAGGTATGCCTACAAGGGTTTCTGCACCTGCGACCCGGGACCGCACCTGTGGTCCCGCACCGGCGAGAAAAGAATTGCACCTGCGGAAAATGGCGAGGGGGATGGGGATCGCACTTGCGGAGGCGTTTCCGCACCATCCCTCGCTCCTGCGGAAATTGTTCCGCACCTGCGAAGGTAGGGGCCCCCTGGGATTTCGCACCTGGGAGGCTGGGACCGCAGGAGCGGTCCCGCACCTGTGGTCACACCAGCAACAACTTCACCAGCAGTTGTTTTAGTTGGTTTTTGGTCTCGTTAGGTGCCCGGGAGGCACTTGGGCCCACCCGAGCCCTAATACAAATATACCAACGAGTCCTAAATCATAATACGGACTCTCTCGAGCCTTCGGAACACCCAAAACACCGCTAAAACTCAAAATTACACCCCCAAACCCCAAGAACCAAACTTAGAAATTTTAAGTTTTCTAGACTTCGCTCACAACGCTCCGAACCGACCTATACAATTCGGAATGACCCTAAATTTTGCAGGAAAGTCATAATTAACATAACGGAACTACCCGGTCTCGAAATTCCGTTCGGACCTCGATAACATAAAACACATCCCAAACCAAAATATGAACTTAAGGAACTTCTTATTTCAATATTGGGCACCGAAATGCCCCCGGGTCATCAGAAAGCCAATCCGAACATACGCCCAAGTCTGAAATCATCATACAGAACTACTAGAGCTGTCAGAACTCGATTCCGAGGTCGTTTGCTCAAAATATTGATCGAAGTCAAACTTGGCCAAATAGGCCAACCTTAAGGAACCAAGTGTTCCTAAAGCACTCTAGTCACTCCCAAATCCCGAACCACCCGTCCCCACAAGTCATAAAGCACGATTAGCCACTATGGAAAACTCCATTTAGGGGAACGGGGTCCTAATACGCGAAACGACCGGTCAAGTCGTTACATCTATGCACCACCAAATTACTAGTTAAACGAATCCCTTCCTTAATCCCAAGTATTTGATTCCTGATTTAATTGTTTGCATGATTTCTATGCCTCCATGTCTACTTGTTTTCATCAACTTGTTGTTAAGTATCATTTTATGAAATTCGAAAGTGTTAGTTGTTACCCTGGATTCATTGTGATAAATGAAAGGTTGAGCTGGTTGATAGTGTTCTTCGATATATATATATATATATATTCCGGTTGGTTTCATTGTGAAATGATAAATGATTTATGTTTACAATTGTTGAGGCAAAATTATTGTGAAAGGCATTAACTCGAATTGTGAAATCTTTTATAAATAAATGTGATGTGATTGTTTGGTGGGAGCGGGTTGCACACCGCAACAAGGAGTGATAAGGGTGGACAGGTGGGATCAGGTTTCACGCCGCAACAGGAGAAATAAGGGTGATAAATATATAGGGAGGAGCAATAAGGGTGAACAGGTAGCGGGTTGAGCAGATCAACAAGGAGCAATAAGAGAGAATATTTACGATTTACTGATTTTAAACACAAGGAACGGAAAATTTTCTATTTTACTCTACTGTTTTTCTTATATTTTTCACCTACGATTATTAGAAAGTGAAATTTGGAAACTTGGAAATTTATGTGAGAATTGGTTATAGCTGCGACCTAGAAAAGGTGGCTGGGTCATTTTATTTAATGCTACAGTTTATTGCTTTTGTTTAGTTTAGAATTCTTTCTTGCTTCATTTTACAATGTTCACAGGTTATGTTATAAATACCCCGCCGTAGCCTCGTCACTACTTTGTCGAGGTCAGGCTCGACACTTACTCAATACATGGGGTCAGCTTTACTAATACTACACTCTGCACTTTTTGTACAGATCCAGGTACTGGTCAAAGCTGATCCTTTGAGCATAGTTGAGCATCTACACGGAGACACGAGGTAGATTTGCTGGCGTCCGCAAATTCCTGGAGTCTTCTCCTATTTTTATTTAGACACTGTTTTTAGTTCATTCAAAACAAGAATACATTTATTTCAGCCCATTTATTTGTAGTATTCTTTAGTAGTCGAGAATTGTGATATCAGACCCTGAGTAGTTTATTATTATTATTAGCTCATTATTCGTTTATTATTCTAAACACTATTTATGCTATCATTTACTTGGAAATTTTAGATTCATCATCCGTATTTAAATTGTTTATTTATGTATTAGTAAATATTCCAAGTAACTGGTTAATTAAGTTCTAACATTGGCTTGCCTAGCAAGTGTCGTGTTAGGCGCCATCACGATCCCGAGGGTTGGGAATTTGGGTCGTGACATAACAGAATCTATATGTTAAGTTCTCCAAGTGTGAGTTTTTGTTATATTCCGTGGCATTCTTGGGGCATGTGGTATCAGGCGAGGTTATTAAGGTGGATCCCAAGAAGATTGAGGAAGTTTAGAGTTGGCCTCGTCCTACTTAGGCGACCGAGATCAGGAGTTTCTTGGGGTTAGCAGGTTATTATCGTCGGTTCGTGGAGGGCTTCTCATCTATGGCAGCACCATTGACTAGATTGAGCCAGAAGGGTGCTAAGTTTAGTTGGTCCGATGATTGTGAGGCGAGCTTCCAGAAACTCAAGACATCTTTGACCACAACACTAGTCCTTGTGTTGCCTTCCGGTTTGGGGATTTATACTGTGTATTGCGACGCTTCACGCGTTGGCTTGGGTTGTGTATTGATACAGGAGGAGCGAGTGTTGATACGTAATTTTTTCTCAAATTATTTTAAATTTTGCATATACACCTTTAAAATCACTTTTTATAATAACTGGTATTTTTCCATAATTTTCCACATTATTATCAATTTATTTTCTAATTTTATTCAGTATTTTACATCCAATAATTATTTATAAATTACATTATAAATAATTTCAAAATATTTTCTAGCTCAATATATCATTTTCTTAACCCCATTAGGATCTAATTATTTCACAAATTAGTCAATTTGGCATGATTTGGCCATAATTACAATAAATTTTCAATTATAAACTAATTGTGCATTTTATACCATTTTAATTCAATAGTTAGTCATTTCGCATTTTTAATATTAGTTAATTACCTTAATTTCACCTATTTAAGCTTAATTTAATTTTATGTAATTATTATCTATTTCTATTAATTATTTATCTATTTAATCGGGTATTTAACAATTAGCCCATTCCTATTTAAATTATAGCCCAATTTAATTCAATTTCAACCTATTGAAACCAGCCCAATTACGTAACCCAATACCCAAACTCAGTCTCTATCCTACCCGACCCAACGTCTGAACGACCCAAAAACAACTTTCCTTAATTAAACCTAGGTGACTAACCCCCCTCCCCCCCGTCTCTCATTTCACTCCCCTCGCACTCATATCTCTATTCTCTCTCTATCTCCAGGTTCTCTCTAGAACCTTCCCGTCTCTTCACCTCCAATGAACACTGTCCACTTTTTTCGGCCACTTCCCTCGCCGGAAATCATGGCCTTTCATCATCCCCTGGTCGCTGCTTCACCCCATGCCAGTTTAATGCTACCATAATGTTCTCATGTAAACCTGGAGCGGTTCAATTCCTCCCATGGTCCCTCATGCCATTTTCCGGCCACCTCCGGCCGTTGGAGTAAGATCTGTGACTTTTCCGGCTAAAGCCGGTGACATTTTTAAGGTTTCTTATTTTCTCTAGGTTCTATGAAACCCTAATGCTTAAGATTTTCCGATTTTTCTTTAGATCTATGTATGTTATGAATTCATTGTTGTTTTCCCCAAAGATTCTCCGATTTTTCCTAAAAAAAAACTCTTCGTTTTCAAACTAGGGTTTCATGATCCCTTTTAAAAATAATTTTTTCTATGACTTTTAGTATTATCCTAAGGTTTCAACTATGTTTTAATGGTTTATTTTAATCTTCTCCTCTATCCAAGTTACTATGTTGAAAACCCTAATTTTTCTTAAGATTCTGAGTTCGTCTTTGGTACTGTGTTCAATTAATATGTATATTCCTTATGAACATTCTACGATTCTGTGATTTTGCCCTATGTTTTCCTGCCTATTATGTGGTTCTACTCTGTTTTGTTCATCACTGTTGCTGAAACTTCACTTCGCCTACTTGTGTTTAACATCTACTCCATTAAATTAGGCCATGCACTATAGGGTTTCTGACTTTCGAGTTCATTCTGTTTGTTCTCATAAGCTTGTGCTAATCTCTCCTAAATTAGTATTGTTCTCTATTTGCGGGTCTTCGAATCCCTATGATTGGTTCTTCATTGATCTTGTATGATATTCTATACTGATTCTTGAGATATTTCTTTAATTAAGGTTGGTTTCCTATTTGTCCTTGCCTATAGCATGTTACCCCGCTCATATGTGATATTCTCCTTGAATTTATAATTTTGTGCATGTCCTTTATAATCCCATATTAATTTGAATTGCTTGTGAGATGTTTTTCCCTAATTAAGAATGATTCCCTGTGATTTTAGTCCCATCCGTGATTCTAGGGCTAATTTCCAGAACTAATTTATATTTTTTACCATATAAACACGCTCAGTATATATTTTCCTTACTTGAAATGTTGTGTACTTAACCTTTATTACAGGCCACATTATTTACTACTCCTATTATGGTGGAATCAACCTTCTAAGTGATTCTTTCCTTATTTGATACACTTTATACCCGTTTGAATCATGAATCCCTAATTGAAGGGAGTCCGGACCTCTGATTGATTTTGATTGGTACTGTTTCTATAATTGTGTTATTCTCTACTCATTTTCAAGAGTTATAAATACTCTTTCTTTGGAACAAACAAAAGGACAAAGACACTCATTGCTTTGAATTCTCTCTTGCTTCTCTTATTGATCACTGGTTGCTCAGTCGGCTAAAAGCCAAGAACTGAGTAACTCATTACTGCTCTACTGCTCTGCATACTACTGTGATATTGCTCTATTCTCCTGCACACTACTGTTCTATTCTCTCATTCTTTACTGGTATGTCATCCTTTTGATTTCTAGCATCCAAAACAACACGTTTATATTCGCATTGCACTTTCCCTTATTTCTTTATGCTTCCACTTCTTGTTCTATTGCTTACCCTATAACTAGCATATCTACTCTGTCTATATGAACCCCCTTCTCTTTATTTCAGCATGTTATTGCTTCCCCTATTAGTTTGTTACCATTTTTTCCTAACCCCAATACATTATCAGCATGTATGCATGACCCCCTTTAGTTACTGAGTAATCCTGAGCCCTTTCCCTGGATTTGATATGTGAGCCTGTTTGACATTCAAGCTCTTGACCTGAACCCCCTTGTGATGAAATGTGTTGTGACTATTGACTCTTGAAATGACTTTCTCTAATGTCTACCTATGTGCACATATGCTCTTACATGTTGAACTACTTGTCCCCATAATCCTATGTCCCTGTTTGTGTTGGTTTCCCTAAACTATGTGTGTTATTCTGATTCTGAGACTGTCTTATTCTTCCTCTCTCAAAATTTCTTTTAATAAGAATTAAAACTCTTGTTTTTTCCTTCAAGAGCTGATTCTAAATGGATAATTTTTCAAACTGTTTTTCTCCAACTTAACTCTTTCAAAACTATTCAACACTCTCACTATACTCTTAGATATTAGGTTCTGCCCCTTTTTGTGTGAGCATTGCTTTGGGACCCTTGAGCTCCCTTTGGAATTTAACACACAAGAGCTGGCTTTTCCACACTCCACCTACTCTATCTTGGCTATGAAATCTGGGTGTGAGCACTGCCCGGGATGCCTTGAGATCCTTAGGGAAATCTGACGCACCCGGATTGTGAAAAGATTGTGAAACAATGCATGGCATTGAGGACCTGGAGATTTGGGCCTATTGTGAAGGTTCCCTATAGTTAACTTCTTCTTTTCAGTTATGTAATTAATATTCAGAGGCCTGTAATAATTATTTGTAAAAACTCTTTGGGGATGGATAGTGAAAAGGGAGGGGTACTACGCATGCTATAGTTATTAAAGGGTAGAAAACATGTCCTTAGGTCTATGTTCTTGATTGCTCAATAGAAACCATGCTTTGGATTCATGCATGCATCAGAAGCCATGTCTATTGTTTTTCAGCATATGCATTCTTATATCGCTTGTAAATTTTTGTGTTAAAGCATGCTAATGATTAGTATTTTTCCATACGCTGCCATGTACACGTAGAAATCCTGTTTATAGGATAAATAACAACAACAAAAATGGCTATGATGTGATTCTGTGCATACCAACATGTTCTGAAATATAATCTAGAAATCCTTCCTTAGGGTAAAAAAATGTATTAACAAAACTGCAACCATGTTTTACCATGCCTACGCACTTAGAGATCATGTTTCTAGGTAAACAATATAAAAAATTATCACCCATGCTATTCCTGAAACTGTGCACAATACTGTGATTCTATATGCATTTAGAGATCCTGTCTTAGCGACTGCATAAGCATCCTTCTGCATTAGACAACATGTTATAGGGTAACATTCATTTATCCATACTTAATCTGAATATGGATACATGAAATAATCATCCTGTTCTAATAAACTGGTAACTCAATCTCTGAACATTTGCAATACCTAGAATTGCATGCCATTAGGTATAATGACCTGAACTTGTTATCAACTTATGTATATTATTCCACACGCCTAGGCAAGTCTTAGGTAATCAACTTTAAATTAAAACCAGAACTGTCTTAGTGCTTGTTTTTAACTGCCACTATGTTAAAATCAGTAGGCAAGCCTGATTAGGACTTCCTCTCTGAGTTATGTAATAAATCTGAATCTATTATTGTCACATAGAAATCATGTTTAGGATCTGAATCTGGACCTTAGTTGTGTATGAGACATGCTGCTTATGTGCACTATTTGTGGAGGTCTTTGAGCCTTTGTTTCCTGTTTATGTGCAATCCCTTATCTGCAGTCCTACTTGTTTATTACATGTCACCCTAGAAATTTTACCTTTAAAACCTGAGGGTCTTCCTAGAATCCCCCACCCCTCTTTTAGGATAGAAGTCCTAGTTCCTCCGGGACTGATAGGCAAGGAACGGGTAACAACATGCAATAGAGGTCGGGACCAACATGCGCTTTAGTTAACTTCGCGGGGCGGGAAAGGGTAGATACGGACATGATGACCGGTGCGCTAATACCACGTGCATCCCCTTTTTGAGGAGTGTCATACCGGGTATTGCATTAATGTGATCCATATTATAAACAAACCTAGGACATCCCTTTACTCTTTTTTTATATAAATATGCTTAGATCGTAATTCTTTTCAAAAGCTAGTTCTTCATTTAATTGTTTCTCAAATATCTGTACTTAAATCCCCTATTACTTGAGCCTTATTTATTTTTTTTTCTAAATTGTACAAATTCACAAAAAGCTATTTGGCCGGGAACCACACTTGTGGATCCTGAGGGGTGCCTAACACCTTCCCCTTAGGATAATTTCAAGCCCTTACCCTGTCTCCGGTTATCAACTTAGTTATAAATGAACCCCTTTATGTTCCCTAACACACCTCAAAATCGTTAGGTGGCGACTCTTCAAAAATGCAAAACCCCGTTCCCAAAAGGAACGAGTTGCCTCAACCAAATTTCATGAACCCGGACTCCGCGAGGAAAAATGGGGGGTGCGACAACATGGCGACTCTGCTGGGGATATTAGATATTAGGTTCTACCCCTTTTGTGTGAGCATTGCTTTGGGACCCTTTAGCTCCCTCTGAACTTTGACACACAAGAGCTGGCGTTTCCACACTGCACCTACTCTATCTTGTTTGTGAAATCTGGGTGTGAGCACTGCCCGGGATCCCTTGAGATCCTTAGGGAACTCTGACACACCCGGATCGTGAAAAGATTGTGAAACAATGAATGGCATTGAGGACCTGGAGATTTGGGCCTATTATGAAGGCTCCCTATAGTTAACTTCTTATTTTCAGTTATGTAATTCATATTCAGAGGCCTGTAATAATTATTAGTAATAACTCTTTGGGGATGGATAGTGAAAAGGGAGGGGTACTACGCATGCTATAGTTATTAAAGGGTAGAAAACATGTCCTTAGGTCTATATTCTTGATTGCACAATAGAAACCATGCTTAGGATTCATGCATGCATTAGAAGCCATGTCTATTGTTTTCCAGCATATGCATTCTTATATCGCTTGTAAATTTCTGTGTTAAAGCATGCTAATAATTAGTATTTTTCCATACGCTGCCAGATACACATAGAAATCTTTTTTATAGGATAAATAACAAAAACAACAACAAAAATGGCCATTATTTGATTCTGTGCATACCAACATATTCTGAAATATAATCTATAAATCCTGCCTTAGGATAAAAAAAAAGTATTAACAAAACTGCAATCATGTCTTACCATTCCTACGCACTTAGAGATCCTGTTTCTAGGTAAACAATATTAAAAATTATCACCCATGCTATTCCTGAAACTGTGCACAATATTGTGATTCTGTATTCATTTAGAGATCCTGTCTTAGAGACTGCATAAGCATCATTCTGCATTAGACAATATGTTATAGGGTAACATTCATTTATCCATACTTAGTCTGAATATAAATACATCAAATAATCATCCTGTTCTAATAAACTGGTAATTTAATCTCTGAACATCTGCAATACCTAGAATTGCATGCCATTAGGTATAATGACCTGAACTTGTTATCAACTTATGTATATTATTCCACACGCCTAGGCAAGTCTTAGGTAATCAACTTTAAATTAAAACCAGAACTGTCTTAGTGCTTGTTTTTAACTGCCACTATGTTAAAATCAGTAGGCAAGCCTGATTAGGACTTCCTCTCTGAGTTATGTAATAAATCTGAATCTATTATTGTTACTTAGACATCATGTTTAGGATCTGAATCTGGACCTTAGTTGTGTATGAGACATGCTGCTTATGTGCACTATTTGTAGAGGTCTTTGAGCCTTTGTTTCCTGTTTATGTGCAATCCCTTATTTGCAGTCCTACTTTCTTATTACATGTCGCCCTAGCAATTTCACCTTTAAAACCTGAGGGTCTGCCTAGGACCCCCCTCCCTTTTAGGATAGAAGTCCTAGTTCCTCCGGGACTGATAGGCAAAGGACGAGTAACAACATGCTATTGAGGTCAGGACCAACACGCGCTTTAGTTACCTTCACGGGGTGGGAAAGGGTAGATATGGACATGATGAACGGTGCGCTAATACCACGTGTAGCCTCTCTTTGAGGAGTGTCATACCGGGTATTACATTGATGTGATCCATATTATAAACAAACCTAGGACATCCCTTTACTCATTTTTTTTTATATAAATATGCTTAGATTGTAATTCTTTTCAAAATCTAGTTCTTCATTTAATTGTTTCTCAAATATCTGTACTTAAATCCCCTATTACTTGAGCCTTATTTGTTTTATTTTCTAAATTGTACAAATTCACAAAAAGCTATTTGGCCGGGAACCACACTTGTGGATCCTGAGGGGTGCCTAACACTTTCCCCTTAGGATAATTTCAAGCCCTTACCCTGTCTCCGGTTATCAACTTAGTTATAAATGAACCCCTTTATGTTCCCTAACACACCTCAAAATCGTTAGGTGGCGACTCTTCAAAAATGCAAAACCCCATTCCCAAAAGGAACAAGTTGTCTCAACAAAATGTCATGAAATCGGACTCCGCGAGGAAAAAGTGGGGGCGTGACAACAAGTTATTGCATATTCTTTATGTCATCTGAAGCCCTATGAGAAGAATTATCCTGTGCACGATTTGGAGTTGGCCGCGATTGTTCTTTCTCTTAAGATCTAGAGGTATTATCTATATGGGGTGTCTTGTGAGGTTTACACTGATCATCACAGCTTGCCCCATTTATTCAAGCAAAGGTATCTCAACTTGAGGCAGCGCAGGTGGCATGAGTTACTAAAGGATCATGACATCACCATCCTTTATCATCTGGGCAAGGCGAATGTAGTCGCGGATGCCTTGAGCAGGAAGGCAAAGAGTATGGATAGCTTGGCATTCATTTCAGCAGAGAAGAGGCCATAGCCTTGAAAATTCAGTCCTTGGCTAACAGACTTGTGAGGTTGGATATTTCAGAGCCCATTTGAGTTCTTTCTTGCGTCCTTGCCCAATCTTCACTATTGGAGCAGATCAAAGCTTAATAATTTGATGACCCGCACATGTTGGTTCTCAGAGAGACGGTACTACAGAGGTGGTGCCAAGTAGGTTTCTATTGACGAGGATGGTGTTCTGCGACTCCAAGGTCGCCTATGTGTTTCTAATGTCGATGGCCTGAGGGAGAGGATTCTAGAGGAGGCGCACAGTTCTCGGTATTCCATTCATCCGGGTGCTACGAAGATGTATCGTGACCTGAAGCAACAATATTGGTGGTGGCGGATGTAAAAAAGACATAGTTGAGTATGTAGCTAGATGCCTACAATGCCAGCATGTTAAGTATGAGCACCAGAGGCTAGGGATGGCAATGGGGCGTGGTGGGGCGGGTGAGGATTTTGTTTGATGCGGGGCGAGGCGGATTTACTCTTATGCGGGTGCGGGGTGGGGCGGGTTTAATGCGGGTTCTATGTGGGACAACTTTAAATTTTAACTTTTTGAAACAAATCAATCGTTTCAACTACAATTTCACATTCATTTAATTTAAATTAAAAAGCTGACTTGAATTAAATTTATCCATTTCATCATAAAATCAATCTTAATTCCAAATAATAAAGCTTAAGAAAGAATGCCGACCTTATACCAGTAGCCAAAATTGATAACCGTAAGAATAAGTTTGGCCAAAATTCCAACACGTCAGACAAGTCAATTTAATCTAAGTTAATCTAATCAAGAAATAAAATACTACCACAAAATTTTTCTCTTTTAAAAATTTGCAAAAATCCTTTTAGCTTTTTCTTTTTTGCAAAAACTATTTTTCAACCAAACGCAATGAGAGAAAAATAGGTTCAGTTTTTCAAAATTCTATTATTAGCATTTGGTTGAAGAACTGTTTTCGCATAAAAAACTGTTTTTTTCTTCTTTTCAGAAACTTTAAACTTAAGAACTCAACAAACGATATGTAAATTAAAAGTTATTGGATTGGACCATATGAATATTTTTATACAATATTAAATATTGGCTGATCCAATCAATTTTCCATGTTTATTTCTAGAAGAATTAAAAGATAGGTTATACTAATATAGAACACGTCATAGTTGTCAATAAAAATTAAAAAGGGAGCTCAAAAATTATAGGACTATTTCACAAATTTAACTGTAACAGAAATAAATGTTAATCAAGTGGGGCGGAGCGGGTCCAAGTGGGGCGGGCAGGTTGAAAACTGAAAAAATAACTATGCGGGGCGGGGCGGGTTGAAATTTTTGTGGGTTTTGCCAAACCCGCCCCGCCCCATTTCCATCCCTACCAGAGGCCAAGGGTTCTACTCCAGTAGATCACTATACCCGACTGGAAATGGAAACGCATCACTATGGACTTCGTAGTTGGGTTGCCGCGGACCTTGCAGAAGTTTCATGCGGTTTGGGTCATTGTAGACAGATTGACCAAGTCGACACACTTTATTCCTATGATGACTATGTATACTTCAGAGAGATTGGCCAGATTTATATCTAGGGGATAGTTCGGTTTCATGGTGTGCCTATTTCCATCATTTCCGACAGAGGTCCTCAATTTACTTCACATTTCTGGAGAGCAGTATAAACTGAATTGGGGACCAGTGTAAAGCTCAGCACAACATTTCATCCTCAAACCGACGAGCAGTCGAAGCAGACAGTTCAGATATTGTAGGACATGAGCATGTGTAATTGACTTTGGAAGACAGTGGGATCTGTTCTTGCCCTTGGCCGAGTTTGCTTACAACAACAGTTACCAGTCTAGCATCGTCATGGCTCCATTCAAGGCTTTATATGGTCGGCGTTGTCGTTCTCCCATTGGGTGGTTTGAGCCCGACGAGGCTAGGTTGTATGATATCGATTTGGTGAAGGATGCCTTGGAAAAAGTAAAGTTGATTCAGGAGCGACTCCACACAGCACACTCTAGACAGAAGAGACGCGTGGTTTATCATTTATGGTGGGCGAGAAGGTTCTCTTGAAAGTCTCGCCGATGAAGTGAATCATGAGGTTTGGGAAGAAGTGCAAGTTGAGCCCAAGGTTTATACGCCCATTTTAGGTGTTGATGCGAGTTGGGAAGGTTGCTTATGAGCTTGCTTTGCCTCCCAGTTTATCGGAAGTCCATCCGGTTTTCCACGTGTTGATGCTTCGGAGGTATCATCCCGAATTGTCACATGTGTTAGACTTCAACACGATTC
Source organism: Nicotiana knightiana (assembly GCA_005239525.1). Classification (NCBI taxonomy): domain Eukaryota; kingdom Viridiplantae; phylum Streptophyta; class Magnoliopsida; order Solanales; family Solanaceae; genus Nicotiana; species Nicotiana knightiana. The sequence goes on from ML386006.1 coordinate 71,322, forward strand.
AGTTAGATGAGAGTCTGGGTTATGAAGAGGAGCTAGTTTTCATTATTGACAGGCAGGATCACCTGTTGAAATCCAAGAGGATCTCTGCGGTAAAGGTATAGTGGAGGGGCCAACCAGTCGAGGAGGCGACTTGGGAGTCCGAGGAGGACATGCGGAGAAGATATCCTCACTTGTTCAGCACTCCAGGTATGATTCTAGACCCGTTCGAGGACGACCGTTTGTTTAAGAGGTGGAGAATGTAACGACCCGACCGGTCGTTTTGCTTTCTAGAATCCTATTCCCCTAAATAAGACTCCCCATATGTGCTTTTACTATTTCATGACTTGTGGGGATGGTTAGTTTGAGATTTGGAAGGGTTCGGGTTGAAATCGGAACAATTGGTTCCTTAAGTTGGCCTTAAAAGGCTAAGTTTGACTTCGGTCAACATTTTGAGTAAACGACTTCAAAATCGGGATTTGACGGTTCCAATAGGTTCATATGAGGATTTCCGACTTGGGCGTATGCTCAGATCGGATTTTGGATGAACCGGGAGTGTTTCATCGCCTAATATCAAAGTTGGTTCTTTGAAGATTTAGAAGTTCTTTAAATTTGGTTTGGAACGGGATATGGTGATATAGAGGTCCAAACAGAATCCTGAGACTGAGAATAGTTTCGTAATGTCATTTAAGACTTGACTCAAAATTGCTGTCATTCCGATGATTTGATAGGAATCAGACGAGCGGGAGTCTTTTTGGAATTTCTTGAATTCATGAGTCAATTCACGCGTTTTGGTGTCCGATTCGTAAATTTTGATGTTATTTCCGTGTTTGATCACTCGAGCGAGTTTGTATGAGCTTATTAAACTTGTGTGGGTAGTTGGTGTGGAGCCCCGAGGGCTTGGGTGAGTTTCAAACGTATGGTAGATTTGAAAACACATTAGTTTTTCTGGTGTGAGTGTTGGAGCTGCAGGTCTCGCAAATGCGAGAAATAGTTCGCATTTGCAAACCTCGCATTTGCGAGAAGAGCTTCGCAATTGTGAAGAAGCTCGACTTGGGCAGTGTTGGCATTTGCGATATTTGATTCGCATTTGCAACCTCAGCAGTGTTTGCATTTGTGATCTCAGCAGCTGAAGCCCAGGGTTCGCATTTGCGATAATTTTGTCGCAAATGCGACATTAGAGGCCTGTGCCCAGCTCATTTAATGCGCGGCTTAGGCCATTTATCTCACTTTTCTTTCATATCTTGGGTGATTTTTGGAGCTTTTGGAAGAGGGTTTTCACCTAGCACTTTGAGGTAAGTAATTTCTACACAACATGAGTTAAATACAAAGATTATGGGTAGATTAACATGTAAAACTTGGTGAAAACAAGGGTTTAGATGAAACCTAGGTTTTGGGTAAAATTGAGATATGACCACGAAAATAATTATGGAATTTGATAACAATCACACATTCATGTTCCTAAGGTTATGGGTAACAACTTTCTTCGAAAATTTCCGGAATCCGGGCACGTGGGCCTATGGGAGAATTTTAATAACCTTGCATTAGGGTTGGGTAACCTCTTAAATAGTTGGAATACGAACTTTTGAGTATGTATTGATTAGTTTATATACTATTTGATTAGTTTGGGTTGATTCGGCATCGAATTGAGGGTGTGAGCACATTCTTGGACCGGAAAGTAGGCCTTGAGACGAGGTAAGTCTCTTTTCTTACCTTGTAAGAGGGAATTAACCCCATAGGTGAACTTAAATCAAAATGTGATTCTATTTGTGGGGGCTAAGAATGCACGATATGACGAGAGTCTGTGCGTAGCTACTATTAATGCTTATGTCCCGGTAGATTTAGGCTTACATCATGCTTTGTTGATATCGTTGCTTGTTTAAATTTATTAATTGTTGGATTGAAGTGGAAGTTGAGGGTCGCAGATCTTATTTTAAAGTTCCAAGTTGAATTTCTTAACATATTTGAAAGGCATTGAGAAATATTATGATAAATTGAGAAAAATCCATGTTCAAGCGCTTCGCAACTATATTCCGCAAGCGGGTTAAACTTCCACTACTCTCATGGGAGCGATTCTTTCGCCTCGGCAGGAATTACAGATATATTATATGGTTTGTGCCGTTCGAATCTCGGCAATGCACAATATATTATTGTATATATTTGGATCGGGTCATACGTCCTCGACATGACTCGTGCATAACAATATTGAAATCCTTTTATTATTTTACTGACTTGAAAGGAGGAAAGGAATGGATGAGAGTAATGAATTGATTCTTACTTGAGAGAGGGCTTGTTTACTTACTTCTTCCTTTGAGTTCTATTATCATTGTGTAATCCAAGTTTACTTGGAACTTTATATTATTATATTGTTGGCCTGTAGTGAGTGTCTGAGTCAACCCCTCGTCACTACTTCTTCGAGGTTAGACTAGATACTTATTGGGGACATTTTGTTTATGTACTCACGCAACACTTCTGCACTTGATTGTGCAGGATCTGAGGCAGGTGCATCTAGTTACCAGTCCGGCGCGCACGCTTCACTTGTACTTAGAGACTTCACGGTGAGCTTCTTTCTGAGCCGTTCTACAGCTTTCCTTTTTGTTCATTTCTTCTATTTCTTTTTCAGATAGTAGACTAGTATTCTTTTGTATATTCTACTAGATTGCCCATGTACTTGTGACAACAGGTCTTGGCATGCACACTAGTAGAGTTATTTGTTTTGGATTTATTGTTATGACTCCGATTGCACTCTGTTGCTTTTGTTTAATTACTTTATAGCTGTGAATTTGCTAAAACTTTTATTAATGAAGGACGTTATTCACTTAGCAAACACATTAACAGTGGAAACAACTAGACTAATCAGTGTTGGCTTGCCTAGCATTGGCATTGGGCGCCATCACGACCTATAATAAAAGTGGGTCGTGACCATATGGTATCAGAGCACTAGGTTCGCACAGGTCTCACAAGTTATGGGCAGGCCTAATAGAGTCTTGCGGATCGTGCAGAGACGTCTGTGCTTATCTTCGAGAGGCTATAGGGCATTAGGAAACTACTTTTTATTCATCTCCGATCGTGCACTTGATGGTATGCTAAGTTTCTTCTCTTACTCTCTCACAGATGGTGAAAACGAGTGCGGTAGATGTTCCAAACTCGGGAGAAGCTGCTCCCCAAATTACGAGAGGCCAAGGTAGAGGTCGGGGGAGGGAACCGGCCCGAGGTAGGGGTGAGGACATCCCAGAGTTGCCCCAGTTGTACCACTAGCGGATCTAGTGGAGGATCTCATCGTTGAGGAGTAGGGATAGGTGCCCGCAGTAGAGCTAGCTTTGGTAGATTTCGTGTCAGCACCAGGCTTTCAGGAGGTCATGGGCCGTATGCTGCAGTTCATGGATTCTGTGACCCAAGCTTGTTTATTTCTAGTAGACCCAGCCACATTTCAAGCGGGAGGGGGAGCTCAGACACCTACTGCTCAGGCACCTGGGCATGCAGCCATCGTATATCAGACCTCGGGTACACTACCCATGGGCGGGGGCCTGCTAGTTGTAGCGGTTGTACCTTAGCCGAGACCAGATGCGGTCGGTGAACCATATAAGCTTTTGAATAGATGGACCAGGCTTCACCCTCCGGTCTTTAGGGGTGAGCTACATGAGGATCCTCAGGAATTTATTGATAGGTGCAGGGACAGACTGCATAACAAGAGGATATTAGAGTGTCACATGGTGGATTTCACTACCTTTCAGTTGGAGGGCAGTACACGTAAGTAGTGGTAGTCTTATCTTCTTAGTAGACCAGCAGATTCTCCTCCCATGACATGGGACCAACTCACACGCTTATTCTTGGATAGGTATATTCCACCTTCCTAGAGGGAAGAGTTGCGGTGTCAGTTTGAGCGGCTCAAGCAGGGCCAGATGTCAGTGACCGAGTATGAGGCCAGATTTTCTGAGTTGTCTCGCCAAGCACTTATGATACTTCCTACTGAGGCGGAGCGAGTACGGAGGTTTGTTGCAGGGCTGCACTCTAGCATTAAGTCTAGCATGGCTCGTGAGGTTGAGATGAGGACTCCCTATCACTTAGTGGTGGAGATTGCTCGCAGGATTAAGGGTTACCATTAGAGGGGTAACGAGCGGATGCAGCGGGACAAGAGGTACCGTTTTTCAGGAGAGTCCATAGGTTCCCCAGCTGGGGCCAAAGGTCACTTTGGGAGGGGTCAGCCCAGCAGGCCCACAAATTCAGCACCACTACCTCCTCAGAGTGTTCCAGCGCTGCCCTGTTTCAGTGCTATGTCGTAGAGTTATTACCGGCCTCCAGCAATTCGGAGTTCTTCTAGTGGGTAATCCGGTCATTAGGGTTCTTCTAGTGCCTATTTCAGTGCCATGCCAGAGAGTTCACACCACCCGTTATCCAAGGTTCTTCTAGTGCGTATTCAGGACATCGGGGTCAGGCTTCAGGGCAGCAGCCCACAACTCCGAGAGGTTATTACGAGTGCGTAGATCCTAGTCACATGAAGAGACATTGCCCCAAGCTTCAGGGCAAGGCATTGCAGCAGGGTCAGCAGCCCATGATTACAACTCCAATAGCCGTACCAGTTGTCCGACCGCCCAGAGGTGGGGGACAGGTGGGTAGAGGTCATCCCAGAGGTGGAGGTCAGGTAGGCGGAGGCCATCCAGGTGGCGCTCCACCCAGGTTTTATGCTTTTTTGGCCAGACTAGATGCAGTGTCCTCAGATGCCGTGATCACAGGTATTATCTCTGCCTGCGGTAGGGATGCTTCAATATTATTTGATCCAGGATCTATTTATTTGTATGTGTCATCCCTTCTTGCTCATTTTCTGGATATTCCTCGTGAGTTCTTGGGTACTCATGTTTATGTGTCCACTCATGTGGGCGATTCTGTTGTTGTGGACTGGATCTATCGGTCCAGTGTGGTTACATTCTGTGGATACGAGACTCGGGCGGATCTTCTAGTGCTTGATATGACTGATTTTGAGGTCATCCTTGGCATGGACTGGCTATCTCCATATTAACGCCATACATGATTGCCATGCCAAGACTGTTACCTTAGCGATGCCAGAGTTTCCTACATTAGAGTGGAAGGGTTCGTCTGTCAGTACACCTAGTCGGGTTATATCTTTTATGAAGGCTCGACACATGGTCGAGAATGGTTGCTTGGATTATCTAGCCTATGTTTGGGATACTACCGCAGAGTCTCCGACGATTAATTCAGTGCCAGTAGTTCGGGTGTTCGTCGTTGTGTTTCCTTCTAACCTTCCAGGCATGCCACCAGATCGTGATATTGATTTCTATCTTGACTTGGCCCCAGACACTCAACCTATATCTATTCCACCGTATTGTATGGCTCTGAAAGAGTTGAAGGAACAACTCGAGGAGTTGCTAGCAAAGTGGTTCATCAGGCTGAGTGTATCACCTTGGGGTGCACCAGTATTATTCGTGAAGAGGAAAAATGGGACTATGAATAGTCGTTTTCCTCGACAGAAATTATGGATATATTATATGGTTCGGGCCGTTCGACCCTCGTCAGTGCACAATATATTATTGTGTATATTTTGATCGGGTCGTATGTCCTCGACATGACTCGTGCGTAACGATATCGAAATCCCTTTTATTATTTAATATTGTTTCACATACTTGAAAGGAGGACAGGAATTGATTAGAGTAATGAATTGATTCAGAGTAATGAATTGATTCTTACTTGAGGGAGGGCTTGTTTACTTACTTCTTGCTTTGAGTTATATTATCATTGTGTAATCCAAGTTTACTTAAAAATTTATATTATTATATTGTTGGCCTACAATGAGTGTCTGAGTCGACCCCTCGTCACTACTTTTTCGAGGTTAGAATAGATACTTACTGGGTACATGTGTTTATGTACTCACGCAACACTTTTGCATTTTAATGTGCAGGATCTGAGGCAGGTGCATCTGGTTATCAGTCCGGCGTGCAAGCTTGACTTGCACTTAGAGACTTCACGGTGATCTGCTTGTCGAGCCGTTCTGTAACAGCTGGAGTCATCCTTTTTGTTCATTTCTGTCTATTTCTTTTTCAGACAGTAGACTAGTATTCTTTTGTATATTCTACTACAATGCCCACATACTTGTGACACCAGGTCTTGGCACGCACATTAGTAAAGTTATGATTTTGGATTTATTGTTATGACTCCGATTTTCACTCTGTTGCTTTTGTTTAATTAATTCATAGTTGTAAATTTGCTAAAACTTTTATTAATGAAGGATGTTATTCACTTAGTAAACACATTAATAGTGGAAACAACTAGACTAATCAATGTTGGCTTGCCTAGCATCGGTGTTGGGCGCTATCACGATCTATAATGAAATTGGGTCGTGACAGATAGTGATTTGCGTGTTTGCCCAGTGATATTAGCCATAAAGGTTGATGGCAACGGTCATTTCCTCCATTACTGTCTTCGCTAGGTCTTGAGGGTTCCGAAGACGAATGATCACTTCTTAGTTGTTCACGATCATTGAGAAAGTTAGTAAATAGTTTTATAGTCCCATCTCTAGCCAAGATTGGGGTGGGGTGAATAGGTTTGGAGTCCAAATGTTATTTCACAATAGAGTATCAAGGAACCAGATGGCCAAAAGATAGAGTATTTGTTTCCAGAGACTTGTGCTTTTAGTCCGGACAATTTTGATTTTGGCTCAGTGATATTTGATTGAGTAGATTTAACCTTTAATTTATTAAAAATGTCTTTTTAATTCTTCTACTTATGAATCTTCATAAATTAATATATTATCAACCATTATATCATTTAAGTATCCATGTGTGATGTTAATTTTGTATTGTTACGATATATATAAAGGGTAATATACTTCTAAAATAACTTAATTCTACTATATCTCAAGGATCAAAACTCCAAAAAAAATCGAGGGACAAAAAACTATTATTATCCCTTTTTTTAACTAACTACTTTTATTAATCATCAAGAGTAATCTTTATAAAGCTATAGCTTATATAAAACTCAGTAAGCTATCTAAATTATACAAATACTTTTCCTACACTACTAACCAATTGATCTAGAAAAGAAACTTTTGGTTTATGCTCTTAGTCTTGGTAGTTGCTCTGACATTGCAAACATAAGCTATTTAGATTCTATCTATCCTCTTGCTCTTCTTCTCAAACAGTCTAATGATTCCTCTCAATAACTTCAACGTATACCATCTTGAATCTCTGTGCTTCTTTGATTTTCCCCTTAGCATTGTTGATTGGCCAGTTTAGTTGTTGATCTACTGTTAGGGGTCTTCACTTCATCCACTTCATTATCTCTTCCCATAATTGCCTATCAAATTGACATTCTGTAACGAGAGGACTCCTTGATTCCTCATGAGCTTGACAAGATACACATCCTGGATCAATATTTATTTCATATTTGATTAATCTGTCTTCAATCAATAGTCTTCCATACATATTGAGCAACATCGTGAATTTAGCTTTTGGTCTAGCATCATTACTGAATATTAGGTGCTTCCGTGATATTCTAGGATAGTCTCCAATCAGCTTTTAACATTGTTTGATCAAGCTTCCTAATTTAGGTTGACTATCATGAACCAGAGCTAGTTGAACTCTCATTCCGATGATTTTTTTTTTTATAGAATTTGCAATTTTTTTGCTTTTCCAAGAGGATATTCTAGAGACAACCTTACTGATTAGAGGTTTTCATTGTAATAGTGATATATTTTTAGTGGACAAGGGGATACTAAGATATTTGAAAGGGAGCTCACCTCGTGCACACCTCAACTGTTGTAGTATCTTCTCTCTTTCACTCAGGTTAACACCGCCAAAGTATACTAAACATTTTCCAAAGTTATCTTGCAGCCCGATACAACTGAAAATTATTTGGAACATTGATTAAGATAAGTCACATAGATAAAATCACCCCTTGCAAATAACAACAAGTCATCTGCAAAACACAAGTGTGTCACCCCCAGTTTACTACATCTAGGATGATACTTAAAAATGATAAGTTATGTAGCTTTTGTTTTGATAATTTAATGAACTTTATAAGAGAACAAGATAGGGAACCTGATATAATTGATTCCTCCGCATTCAAAGAAACAAGTCAAATGTCTGGTACAAGTCTCAACGAAATCAGATAAGGGAACAACAGAGGGAACATATAGAGATTAGTTCCTTCGGTCACAGTACAAGTCAACTCTAACAGCTGTTAAAGTTGTTGCACTACACACACAACAGTAAACCAAGATTGTTGAAGCATGTTGTGTACCAGACATTCCCTCATCATCTTTAATGATCTCACTTATATATTACCAACATGAGGCAAGGGATTTCATACACTTGCAAAACCTAATATTCATTACTCTCAAGAGTGCAGCCGTCTTCATTCACCCAAAGGTATTGAAGAACAAAACGTCAACATAACAAAGGACCATATTCCAACATTGATTACATTATGTGTACTTTAGTATTGTTGTGTCTTTGTTCATGTTATTCATTTGTAATTCCTACTCAGCTTTTTACAAGTATTTCGTAGGACATCTTGTAAACTATAAATTGTGTGATTGTTTTTACTAGAATTAGTCAAGTGGTTAGCTTTGTAATAGAGTTTTTACAATGAGGCTCGCAATATAGTTATTGTGAGTAGGTGATAGATTAAGAGTTTAATTCCTAGATTACAATAAATTGTAATCTAAAGTTTGTTCAGTTGAAGTTGAAATCATATTGGTGTAGGTCGTGATTTTTAATCCCGTGGCTGGGAGTTTTTCACGTAAATATCATTGTGTTTTTTACTAATTGCTATGTTCTGTGGGAACTGATAGAGAACTGGGTTCTCTATACAGCTTGGTGGATCCTTATTTTACATCAATTGTTATAGAGCAGGTTCTTTCTATAAGGTTAACACCTAGAAAGGATCAACATGGCTGCTCCACCAAACTTTGAAGAAGGACAATCTACCTACAGACCACCAAGATTCAATGGCCGATACTATGGCTGGTGGAGGACAAGAATGCATGATCTTATCATGGCAGAAGATTCAGAGCTCTGGGATGTTATCTGTGATAGACCTTTTGTCCCCACGAAGACCATTGGCGAGGGGACAATTACAGTTCCAAAGAAGAGGAAGGAATATAATGATGCTGACGGAAGGCCATCGAGAAAAAATTCGAGCAAAGAAGTTCCTCATTTGTGGCATTGGACCAAATGAGTACAACCGAATCTCATCTAGTCAATATGCAAAGGAGATATGGGAGGCTCTCTAAAATACACATGAAATAACCAATCAAGTCAAGAAGTCAAATATTGACATGCTTACTACTGAGTATAAACTCTTCAAGATGACGAAGGATGAGTGTATTTAGGACATGAATACTCGATTTACCTCCATCATCAATGAGCTTCACTCCCTTGGAGAAATTATCCCAAGAAACAAACTGGTCAGAAAAATACTCAGTGTATTACCGGGTTCCTGGGAGAGAAAAATCAATGCTATCACGAAAGCCAAAGATATGCAGAAGTTGACGATTGACAAACTCATTAGAAATATGAAAACCTATGAGATGAAAAAGAAGAAGGATCATAAAAGAAGTGAACCTAAAAAGAAGAAGAACCTGTTCTTCAAGGCTGACAACAATGACTCAAGTAGTGATGATGCTGACATGGCATATCTTACTTGGAGATTTCAGAAAATGGTTCATAGAAATAGAGGCATTCCCAAGAAGGGAACCTCTAGAAGAAACACAAAAGGATATGATTGTTGTCACAAGTGCGGAAGACATTTCATCAAAGATTGTCCTCTTCAAAAGCAGCGCCATTATAAACACAATGCATACATGACGGTTAAGTGGAACCCGGTCCCTGACAGGAAGTTCAAGAGAATAGATGTCGCTGATAATGTTGTGAAGCAAGATATGGTTGCTTGGGGAGATTCTTTTAGTGAATTTGAGGGTGATGATGAACAGGGAGACACCTCCATGATTATCGTTGAAAGTGAAGCTGCAGAATATGAATCCATAGTTGCACTGATGGCACAATCAGATGAGGCTGAAGAAAATGATGACGGGGGGGATAAATTTTCTAGACGTTCAAATAAATTTGAAGTCCTATTCCCAAAATAAACTGGTATATTTAGCTAATATTTTAATTGATGCTTATCACAATGTCATTAGTGACAAAAATGCTTTAATTGAGAAAATCAGTGAGATAGAACATGATAGAGATGATTTGGTGGTTGTATTTGTTGATCTGAAGGAAATAGTGGAGGAAATACAGAAAGAAAATATCCTCTTAAAAATTCAATGGAAATGCATGAACTCCTCTAAATTAAAGGAATGTCAAGTGAGGCACGTCTTAAGCTTGAAAATGAACTCAAAAATGTAAAATTGAGTCTTGTTGCTGAACTTGAAAAAAAAACATACAACTTCAGAAAGATTTGATCACGGTTAAAAATGATCTATATAAATATCTAAAGTGGACCTGGTCCTTTGATACATTCACTTCCATGTATAAAAGTAATGGGGGGAACAAGCAAGGAATTAGGTTCCACAAGGAAAAAGTCCCATATGACCCACATAGCAAGTATGTTACTGTGCCTGATAACTGGCTTTGCATTCACTGTGCTAAAACTGGTCATTTCAAAGATTCCTGTAAAGAAAAGTTTTAGTCCCAACAGAAAAATAATTTTTTTGTTGAAAAAGTATCTACTGCGTGATTGTCTGAAAAATAAATCTATGATGCCTACATGGACAAAAAGAAGTATCATTGGCCCTTTCCCTAATATTCGATTCTCTTGTGCAGGCAGTAGTGAAGAAAAGTAGTCAAAAATGGTACATGGATAGTGGTTGCTTTAAACACATGACTGAAAGAATGAATGATTTTCTTTCACTCAAGGTCTTGCAAGGTGGGAGTGTGTCCTTTGAAAATGGCAAAAAGGGATACATTCTAGGACTTGGAAAGATTGGGAAAACACTTTCTCACTCAATTGAAAATTTGTATTATGTGAATGTCTCGAAATATAGCATGCTGAGTGTCTCTCAAATATGCGACAAAGGAAACAAAGTGGAGTTCTTGTTGAATTCTTGCACTGTCACCAATCTTATAACTGGTGAAGTGGTTCTGATTGCAAAAAGGTTCAAAAATATTTATGTTGCAGATTTTGATTATCTGAATGGTGGTGAGCATGCTTGAGTGACATTGATGATGATGTTGAACTATGGCACAGAAGATTGGGGCATGCAAGCTTTTCTCTGTTGAACTAATTGGTCAAGAAAGACCTGGTTCGTGGGTTGCCAAAGTCAAACTTCAAAGATCAAAAGGTGTGTGATGCATGTGTGAAAGGGAAGCAAGTCAGGTCCTCATTCAAGAGAAAGAAGGAAGTGAGCACCTTAAAGCCATTGGATCTTCTTCATATGGATCTGTTCGGACCTATGAGGATGCCTAGCAGATGAGGAAAGGATTACATCTTCGTTATTATTGATTACTATTCCAGATTCACATGGACCTTATTTCTCAGAACCAAGGATGAAACCTTTTCAGTCTTTGATGCTTTTATGAGGCAGATTTAAGTGAAGATGGGCCATAATGTTGTGAGCATTAGATCTTATCACAGCACCGTATTTCACAATGCAAAATTCGATGATTCTATGCTGAAAATGGTATAAGTCATAATTTTTCTGCTCCCAGAACACCCCAACAAAATGGTGTTATGGAGAGGAAAAATAGAACTCTTGACGCTATGGAAAAGACAATGCTGATTGATAGTGGTGTACAAAGAGTTTCTGGGTTGAAGAAGTAAACACTTCTTGTTATTTGATTAACAGGTGCATGATCATGTCCTTGCTTAACAAGACCCCATATTAATTTCTTTATGGAGAAAACCAAATTTGGCTTACTTGAGAGCATTTGGATGCACATATTTCATTCTCAATAATGGTAAGGAAGCATTGGGAAAATTTGATGCTAAAGGTAATGAAGGAATCCTCCTTGGCTACTCTTCACAAAGTAAATCATTCAAGGTCTACAACAAAAGGACTCAATGTGTAGAGGAAAGTATACACGCGATCTTTGATGAATCTCACCACTCATGTAGGAAATATTCTCATGATAAGGAAGATCAATATGGAAATTACTCAAAGGTCCCTGGAGAGCTTATTGGCATGCAAACAAGAGGGCAGATCTAATGAGTCAAGTCAAGGAGACTAGTGAAGAAGATGCAGCAGAACTTCCAGCTGATTTGGAGAAACCTGGCTCCTCCACCACAACAACTGAAGCTGACAATAGAGTTGTTGATGCTATATTAGGCACTCCTGATGCAGAACAAAGAAGTTGTATTCATACTTCCAATGATGCCAATGATGGGTCACATATTCTGGAACCTGGTACCAATAATTCTGAAGCCCATGTGTCTAACTGGAAGTACAAGAGCTCACATCCTCTTCAAAATGTAATCACTCCCTTGGATTCCAATATTCAAACTATATACAAGGCAAGAAACATGTTTGTTTTCTCAGCTTTCTTGTCTCAAATTGAGCCGAAAAGTATCAATGAAGAATTGAAATATGTTGATTGGATTACTGCTATGCAAGAGGAGATCCATCAATTTTGAGAGGAACAAAGTGTGGCACCTGGTTCCTCGACCCCCCAGATAGAACAATTAGTGGAACCAGGTGGGTGTTCAGAAACAAGCTTGATGAGTTTGGCAATACAACAAGAAATAAAGCCAGGCTGGTGGTCCAAGACTATAATCAAGAAGAAGGATCTGACTATGATGAAACTTTTGCTCCAGTGGCAAGAATGGAAGCCATCAAAATTCTCATTGCTTTGCATCTCATATGGAATTCAAATTGTTCCTTAGTGCATGGGATGAAAGATTGTCCAGGTTCCTTATGGAGAATAACTTCACTAGAGGGAAAATTGAAAACACTCTTTTTCTGAAGAAACAAGGGAGGAACCTGCTAATTGTGAAAGACTATGTTGATGACATCATCTTTGGTGCAAAAAATAATTCTCTTTGTGAGGAGTTTTCAAAGCTTATGGGGTACAAAGAAACAAAACTATGTGGCCATCTCTACTGCAGAAGCTGAATATGTGGCAGTTGCCACCTGATATAGTTAACTGTTGTAGATCAAACAACAACTAGAAAATTTTGGGGTATTCTCTGATTGTTTGCCACTTTTATGTGACAACACAAGTGCTCTTAATATGGCAAAGAACCCGGATCAGCATAAGAGGACAAAGTATATTGATGTGCGACATCATTTCCTAAGGGACAATGTTGAAAAAAGACTCATATGTATGAAGTTTTACAATATAGAGGACCAGGTAGCAGATATCTTCACCAAATCACTGAGCAGTGAGCATTATGAAAGAAACCGTCTAGAGTTGGGTTTGATCAAGCTGAACTGAGAACCTGGTCCCTCGATGATTTCATATGAAAGAATGGTAAGTTGAATTGCTAAAAAGTATTTTCTAGCAACTTCTAACTCAATTCTCTACCGTTACAAACAAACATGCATGCCAACTACAAGACAAACAAGTAACTAATGACATTACATATTTTTGGAAGGATGATTCTCTTATTTTCAAAATTTGTCAGGGAACCTAATTCCCATTACTCAAGTTAGTAGTTTCTCTTACATTCATATGCCTTTTTGAACTTCTAGTGTTCCACATCATTAATTGCCTCCACTTTTTCCCACATCTCCTAAACCCAAACGACACATCTGTTACAAATTGATCCCTCTACCCATTTCATTAATCATGTCTAATTGTAATTAGTGCCTCATTTACCTCTAAATACCCCAAAAAGGTAGTCTCTCTCTCTCCCAATTGTCTACATCCAACGCCCCTCTTCTCCCAAAACCCTCTTCTTGTGTTTTCACGCTCTAAAAATTGACTATGTCTTCACCATAATCTGAGTCTCCAAAATCCACTATCGGAGTCCTTGTTGTGTCTTTGTCTCATTAAGCACAACCATCCAGATCAGAGCCCCAAGCTTCACCCACTGAAGCCCCAATTCCAACCAACCACCATTCATAGCCTCATGTCCTACATCGTCTAGTTTCTGGTTCCATCGCACCTGAAAAGTCCAAAATCCCAAAAATATTATTACCTCTCCCTCACCGTCTACTATGACAGAGAAAGTGGAATCAGAATGACCTATGTCTACTTCTCGCTTTCTCCAACTGCTCAGGGTTTGATCTGAATGTTTTGTCATCATCAAGTAATACTCCACCCTCTTTTACCGGTACTGCATTGTTGGATACTGAAGGTGAGAAAGATGGAAATTCTTTGACTGTTATTGCTGAGGGAAGTTTAGTTGGGGATTCATTATCTTGTGATGTGAGCACTGTGACTCAGCGGAAAGAATGAGGGAAGGGTGACTGGGCTCCTCAAAGTGACCATGCACCGTCAATACTATAGGGCATCCTACAGAAAGATCTGGTTCCTCTGCTCAAGAGGAGTTCTTAGCTCTTATTTGGGATGAAAATCCAACCTCTACTAGGCAGCCCTGGGTAGTACTGACCCTACTCTTCTTCTCACCTTGATGTTGCCCCTTTAGAGGTTGTGTTCCTTGAGATAAAGTCGGTGTATGAAGGAGATTTGGATGACAATGAGGAGGACTTAGACAATCTGTTTGTAGCCTAGTTTATTGTTGATAGGAGTAGTGGGACAATTATAAAAGAGTATGTTCCTAAATGACACACCACTAGGCAGCAGAAAAATATTGCTCTTGATAGTACATTAAAGGATAATAAGGAGAAGGCTTGTGAAAGTAGACTTATTGATGAGGAGGATGTGACTCCGGCAAATGTCGTGGAAGTTGAGGATGCGTAGATGGATCATGAACCTGCTCCTCTTGTCAGGACAACATCTAAGATAGCAGTTTTTGTGAGACAAAAAAGGTCCTATTTGCAAAGGATGTTGAAGGTGGCGGTGAAAAATGAGTTGAGAAGGAGAAGTCAGTTTAGAAGGAGAAAAAATTATTGAGAAGAAGAAGCCTCTCTAAAGAGACCAAATAGCAGTTGAGGAACCTGGTCCCTCAAAGAAGGCAAGAGTAGAATTGTCTAAGCTTGAAAGGAAAGCAAAATTAAAAAAGCAGAAAGTTTTGTGGGGTAGAGTTTTTGACACTGAGATTCTTGTTTAGTCTGGAATGAGGTAGTTGGTAGAAATATGCGACTTCCAGAAGTGGCCTCCTCTCTTACTAATCAGAGTCCAAAAGTGTATGAGGAGGATGTCCACAATTTCTATGTTGATTTGTTTACTGTGGAGGGGGAGACCATTTGCTTGAAGATCAATGGGAAAGATTTTGTGATATATAAGACGCTGCTTGGGTAAACTCATGGGGTGCCTACTGAGGGGCTCTCAATTGTGGATGGAACCTGTTCCCTAGAGTTTCGGAAGATAATCATCAAGCCTCAAGTTGTTCAACAAGGTGAACGAGTGCGCAAGAAGGCACTACTTCCAGAATACCAACTATTATTTATATTGGTGAAAAAGGTATTGCTACCAAGGGAAAAAGAAGATATATTGCCTCTATGGCAGACCTGGTTCTTCTGGAGGCACTAGACGCCTACACTCCCATCAATCTGCCTGAAATTTTGATTGAGCACATGAAGAAAGTGGCAGACTTCAAGGATGAAAGTCATGGATTGCCATACAGGTTCCAGATCACCAATGTACTTGAAAGATTGGAGGTCCCATTAGGGAGAGAATCAGTGGGGACACGTAAACGAATGTTCACAATGACAACCTTAGAGGAATGCGGGTGTGGACAAAAAGGGGGGTTATAATTAGCAGTTCCACAATATCTCAACTTATCGATGCTCAGAATGCTGCTAATGAGGGAATCAGGCGGTTGAAGGCCCATAATGCTATTCTTGAGTCCAAGCTCAATCCGTCCAACAAGGAACCTGGTTCCATCAATGCTCAGGGAGTAGAATTTGCCTGCTTAAAGCTGAAAATACAAAGTTTCGAAACTAGGTGGAGAACCTAATAGAGCAGCTGATCAATGATCAAAAGGCTGTTAATGCTCGCATTGATAGTATCCTAAAGGAACTTGTTTCCTAGTCCTTCCCTTCCTCATCTAGTGTCCTTTATCTTGTCCCTTTTCTAGATCCTGCTTAATCTTATAGTGTCTTTTTGTTATCCGTCCCTTTTGATTGCAGTGCTGTAGTTCTGGTTAACTTGTGATGTTTTTGTAATGTTGGTACTTCTACAATGGTTATCTTTCCTTCAATTAATGATCATCATCGTCCTTTTAAATGCATTTTCTACTCATATGTTCTGGTTTTAGCTATGTTGTGTGCACACAAGTGGCATGGGTTAACTTTGATGGACTTCTTTTTGCACTTACTTGTCTGATTTCTTATGATGTA
This sequence comes from Nicotiana knightiana, assembly GCA_005239525.1. Classification (NCBI taxonomy): domain Eukaryota; kingdom Viridiplantae; phylum Streptophyta; class Magnoliopsida; order Solanales; family Solanaceae; genus Nicotiana; species Nicotiana knightiana. The sequence goes on from ML386006.1 coordinate 87,658, forward strand.
AAAAAGGGAAGTATTGAAAGGGAGAATATGGCTATTATGCGGGGGAACAATGTGGATATATAGTTCTCAGGGGAAATATCAATTCTAAGTTTTTCATCATCAAAAAGGAGGGAAATTAATAAGTTATGTGTCTTTTGTTTTGATAATTTATCAAACTTTATAAGAGAACCAGATATGGAACTTGATACTATTTGTTTCTCTACGTTCAGAGAAACAAGTCAAATGTCTGGTACAAGTCTCAAAATATAAAATAAGAGAACAAATAGAGATCAGTTCCTCCGGTTACAGTAAAAGTCAACTCTAACACCTATTAAAGCTGTTGCATTACACACACAACAACACAACAACACTGTTGAAGCATGTTGTGCACCAGACACTCCCTTGCACCATCTTTGATCAACCTCACTTGTATATTACCAACACGAGGCAAGATATTTCATACACTTACAAAACATAAATATTCATTACTCTCAAGTGTGCAGCCGCCTTCATTCTCCTAAAGGCATTGAAGAACAAAAGATCAACATAACAAAGGACCAGATCACAACATTGATTACATCGTGTGTCCGTTAGTATTGTTGTGTATTTGTTTATGTTATTCACCTGTAATTCCTACTCAGCTTTTTCGAAGCATTCCGTAGGCTATCTTGTAAACCATAAACGGTGTGGTTGTTTTGACTAGAGTTAGTCAAGTGGTTAGCTTTGTAATAGAGTAATTATAAAGTGGATCACATTATAATTATTGTGAGTAAGCAAGGGATTAAGAGTTTAATTCCTAGATTACAATAGGTTGTAATCTAAAGTTTGCTTAGTTAGTGAAGTTGAAATGTTACCAGTGTAGGTCCTAGTTTTTAATCCTGTGAGCTGGGAGTTTTTCACGAAAATATCATTGTATTATTTACTTATTGCAGTGTTTTGTGATAATTGATAGACAGTTTGGTGGACCCTTAATTTCGTCAAAAGCTCTTTTTATTTTTTCTCTTATTTAACTTTCTACTCAAGTATTCCATGGTCAATGAAAAAAGAAAAGGAGACATGAGGTCTCCTTGCCTCAATCCTCTAGCTCATTGAAAGGTTCTGTTGGTTTACCATTAATCAAGATGGTATAGTTAAATGTCTTCACAGATTCAAGTACCGAATCATAAAACTTCCTTGGAAATTCAACGTCTTCCGTGACTTGCTCCAGATAAATCCACTTTATAGAATCATAGGCTTTTTGCAAGTCAAGTTTTGTTATGCACCTAGGAGATATATGCTTTCTTGAATAATCCTTCACCTACTCATGAGAAAATATGATAATATCAGATATCTTTCTCTCAGGGATAAAACTTTTTTGTCCATCACTTATCACTATTGAAATTACTTTTTGCAACATAGATGCAAGAAACAATCTTATAGAGAATTGTACAATATGTAATAGGTCTATATTCCTTCATTGCCACTAGATCCTCAGTTTTTGGAACTGGTATTATAGCAGTGCAGTTTATATCTCTGTATAGCTTACCTGTTTTGAAGAACTACTTTGCTACTAAATCACATCCTCTTTGAGTATATGTCAAGTCTTCTTATAGAAATATGAATTATAATCATCTATATCAGGGGATTTTCCATCATCAATAGAGTTTAAACCATCCAATATTTCTAACTTTGTCACCTCTTCACACAATGTTGCTTTTTAGAGTGACTCAGTATAGGCCCCTTCCTCATGGTCATTTTGTCGACTGAAACTAATGTTTGTGTGGAAGATCCCATTAAACCTTTGTAAAGCTGAACGATCCTTGATTTAATAGTTGTAGGGTCTGTTAATTTGTCTCTTGTTACAGAAGTTAAATCTTTGATCTACTTCCTCAAGCTTCTCTCCTTCATCACAGCTGAAAAATAATTTGTATTTGAGTTACCAAGATGGATCCATTTTGCTCTACACTTTTGTTTCATTACACTTTCTTCAATTAAGGACCACTTTTCTAGTTTCTGCAATGTTTCCTTTTCCTTTAGAAGAATTTTATCAGAGTAGTTACTTGTGATCAGCCCTTGTATTACATCCAGATTCCTTCTAGTTTGCTCTATCTTTTGGGAGATAGTTTGGAATTCTTCCCTATTGAGCTTTCTAAGGACATGACACTTGATAGGAGGGTGTGTAGGTCGAGGATTAAGGTGGAGGTTAGTAGGTAGTTTATAGTGTTCATCGATAGGCTTAGTAGCATGCATTTTCCTTCATATTCTTAGATTTTATTACGGTATGTAGTTTTGTTCGCCTCAGATATTATATTTCATGTTGCTATTATTGGATACTATTTATCCTGTATTACGGTATATGATTTTTTTTTCTTGGTTTTTTATTTTATTTCTATTTTATTTTTTTTATTTTTTTGTTTTTAGCCGATGGTCTATTGGAAACAATCTCTCTACCTGCACTAGGTAGGGGTAAGGTCTGCATACAAACTACCCTACCCAGACCCCACATGTTGGGATTAAATTGGGTTGGTCGTTGTTGTTGTTGTTGAGCTTTCTTAAAGCTGGCCTCAATGCTTTCAACTTTAGCCATATATTTTTTATAAGTCTTGTAGATATATTGTTCTTCCACATATTTTTCCCAATAGTCAAAAATTGGCTATGCTTACCTCATACATGAAAGAACCTGAAAGATACTTTAGTATTAGCCTTTGTTGTCCTCAGAGTTAGCATCGTTGGTGCATGATCAGAAACTTTGGGCTTGTCATACTCAGCAGTAACATGCCCCCAACATATCATTCATTCATAATTTCCAAAGGCTCTGTCTATTTCAATCCAATCATTGTCTGATCCCTGTTTCTTGTTAGTCCATGTATAGTACTCTCCTTTCTAGGGTAGTTCATTTAGCATCAAGCTAGTAATACAATCAGAATAATCTTTTATTTCATTAAAGCTAACTGGATTCTTACCAAGTCAATATGCAGGATATAAAACTGAATTGAAATCACCACACACTAGCGATGACTTAGAAACCATGTGAGAAATCACAGTCAACTTCTCTCATACAGTTCTCATTTGCTCTACGATAGTGAAGCCATACATCACTGTTATTGCACATTCCAGATTGTTTGTTCTCCCTTTATCTCACAATGGATAAGTTTGAGTATCAAAATATACCATATTAACTTCATAGTAGTTCTTATCCCATATTTCTCCATTTATTGAATATTTATAATTAGTATGTAACCCCCAGTTAGGCACCATATTTTTGAATACTACATCAGGTTTATGTTGTTCTTGTTCCCACCAAGCCTACTAACTTTACAATTTTATTCTTCATAAAGTTTCTCAATTCCTTTTGCTTATACCTCTTATTCACCCCTATAATGTTCCAAAATAACAATGCCATTTGGCTATTGCTGAACCACCTCCTTTATCAAGAGGTACATTATTCCCCTGGTCCACTTATTGTAATATCTCAAACGTATTCCTGACTGGAATAGATTTCCTAGGTTAGGCAGAATCCAACATAGGGAAGTTTCCAGATATAGCTCAGGGCTTTCTTTACTTCATTCCCTTTATTCTGCTTAGTTTGAGACTCTACTATTCTGCACTAGTTAGGGCTCCCTTAGCTTTACTAGTTGGCTCTTCCCAAGTTGTTGAGTTTCTTGAGGCTCAGTAGACTTCTTCTGTGCCTGGTTACTTTGGATTGTATCTCCTTGCTCCTTCTGATTCACACTTACAACAATTTTAATTCTCCATTGATGTGCAATCCTCTTGGGCTCCCTTTTTTCTTGGGGTTGCTCAACATATTACTTTTTTGATCTTCCTTGCATAGCACAAGTATAGACTACTTGTTTATACATTTCACAATACTCTGGTTTCTAGTCATAAGCCATTTTTTGCTGAAATTTCCTTCCATATATGATAAGTTATGCGAGTATGATTTTGATGATTTTTCAAGCTTCATAAAAGTACCAAATAGGAACCTGATACAATCACCCTTGTGCTCTTTGTAACATACCCTGTTGTCTGATTTAACTCTTAGAGAAAACAATTGAGGGAATATCATAGGGAACAGATAGGATCAGTTCCTCAGGTCGTCGCGCAAGTCAACTCTACAGGTGTTAAAGTTGTTGCACTATACTTGCAACAGTATAGTAGCACAACTGCACTTTGCTAAATTAAAAATGCCCTTGTAACTACCCTCATAATCTCACATATATAAACCTTATATTACAAGGTTTTGACCTAACACTAGAAATTACAAAAACACATACTCTTTCAAGTGTGCAACTGCCTCTGTTTCCATCAGTTGCATTGAAGAACAAATGTCACAACCCAAAAATACACTAGTCATGATGGCACCTAACTCGACCTGTTAGGTAAGACAACTAATAGTCAATACAACCCAAATGATACTTATATGAAAACCAAGAAGAATTGTCTGAACATTTATATATTAACCCAAGGACGGGTACTACGAATCACGGGCTTCTACGAATTTGAAATTTACAAAGCTGGTACAAATAAATACCCGATCTGATTGAAAGTTACATAAACGGATTAGCAAAATCTTAAGCTACCAAGGACAAGTGGCAGCTATATTCTGGAGTGCACGAACATCTTCAAATTCAGCTCCCGACATCACCAGCGACTCCGCTACAAAATATGCACGCAAGGTGCAGAAGTGTAGTATGAGTACAACTGACCCCATGTACCCAGTAAGTATCTTGCCTAACCTTGTCGAAGTAGTGACGAGGCTTTTAAGTTAAAAGATACTCATTGATAAGATATGTACCGTAAACTAGCATTAGAACTATACTACAATATAACAGAAAAGGGTATACGAAATGAATATGCAAAGCAATAACTGAATACTAGAAGAGATCACAATTCAACATTTTCCAATATTTCGACCAATCTTTTCCTTAGAGAGAAAACCAAAAAACCACGATAGTCACTCCATAACTTTCATAACGTCAGGAATATACTCTGTCATCAAGTCAATTGCATGGCAACACGCTTCGTGCATTTATCTCATCCTCACCAAATATGTGTACCGGATGCCAATAATTGTAATGACAAAGTAGGAAATACGCAAGTGGCAATGATGAACGAGGATATACATATGGGCAACAACAATAATACTAGGCGGAAAGCATAGGAGTAATGACAATAGTTAGCAAAGAAGAATATAAACTTCAACTAACTAGCACGATGGAGGCGAAGATATAGATATAACAAATAAGAAGAGAACACATGATCTTTATAAGTTAACAAGTAGAGGCATGAATGACTAACATGGTAGAAGGACTGTACTAAAGTGCAACAAAATAGATACGACATGGATGTAATTATAACAACAGGAAGTAGGCATGGTATTTGCAAGTTAAGCAAGTAGAAGGCATGGGCAACACAACAATATGTGAGATAGAGAACAAAGACAGAACAGTAACGACAAGTCACATAAGAACCATAAGTACGACAATAATAGTTCAAGGTAAAGACATGACAGTATCTACAAGAAAAGGATATCACGACATAATTCATATTCCTCGTCCTCACCTGCACGGAAACACCTTTCGTGCCATGAACTCATGATAACATAAAATCATGATAGTATAAATGCAATGGCACGGCATCAACCTTTGTTCTTTTACTCTCAAATGAAATTGCATGGCATCACCCTTCGTGCTTTACACTCACATAACACGGCACGACATCACCCTTCGTTCTTTTACACTCACATAACATGGCACGACATCACCCTTCGTGCCTTTACACTCACATAACTTGGAACGTCATCACCCTTCGTGCTTTTACTCTCAAATGATATGGCACGTCATCACCCTTCGTGCTTTACACTCTCCCTCACATGATAACATATATATAATGGCACGACATCACCCTTCGTTCTTTTACACTCACATAACATGGCATGACATCACCCTTCGTGCCTTTACACTCACATAACTTGGAACGTCATCACCCTTCGTGCTTTACACTCTCCCTCACATGATAACATATATATAATGGCACGACATCACCCTTCTTTCTTTACACTCATCCTTACCACGCATATGTATATCAAGGTCAAACAAGGTAGGAAGCATAAATAATGTCAAGGAGAGTGGTTAAATGAATATTCCAAATGAAGCTCGTCCAGAACTTTCAAGCCAACAATAGTTTAATAAACCCTCAAGAACCATATTATTCAAGTATTTCAACAAATCTCAAGAATGATCTACAACACGAGTATAGAATCTAATATCTCAAGAATATAGGTCGTAGCAATATATTAATGATTAAGCATAATGATGAATGAATTAGACACATCAATGTTTCACCACATTCCATCAAATTTTGATCGAGTTATAATAAACTAAATCTTGGTTTCTACCATTTAATTCCATATCCTTGGTATATAGAAGTCAAGTAAGATATGAAGCAAGAAGGTCACGTAATTCTACAAGGCACAATTAATAGCATAATTTATCCCCGAACATTAGTAACTCAGCACATGCATATATCCTCAAAGTCAACTTCCGGTCAAAATTATAAATTTTCCAAACCTTCAAATTTCCAACTTTTGCTAATTAATGTCGAATCCTTCTAGAAATATCCAAATGCAAATCTGGACATACGCCCGAGTCCAAAATCACCATCTGGACCTAATGGAACTATCAAAACTCTAATCCGAGGTCAAATGCTAAAAAGTCAAACTTGCTCTACTCTTCTAACTTAAAGCTTCCATCGTGAACTTCATTCTTCCAAATCGATTCCGAATAACTTGAAAACCAAAACCAACGATTCACACAAGTCATAATACATCATGCGGAGATACTCGTGCCCTCAAAGTATCGAGCGCCGGGTCGTTACATCCTCCCCAACTTAAATATATGTTCGTCCTCAAATGTGCCAGTAGTCGTTCCAAAGCTATCAAATCACGGTGTAACCTTACCAGGCATATAACCGGGGGTGATCCCATGTCAACCTTCTCCATATAAGCCTTCCAACACAATATAACTAGAGATCCTCACTTCAACCTTGGTCCTTAAACCTTAGAACCCAATCTACAACATCCAGAATTCATTACAACACCCGAATATCACATCCACAAACTGTATAAGTCTAAACTAGTGGTGCCAACCCATAATCGTAATCCAAGATGTAATCACATGATATATCCCATCACTCGTATACTCACAATAGTAACTACTGACCACTATGGCTGCCTAAAAACAAATTCGGCATCGGTAGTAAACCTCATATTGATTAGAACCTCGTTCAAAACCTTCATACACTGCTGATGATGAAAGAAACACTCTTAACCACCCATCTGATCAATAACACAAGAAGCTCACTCGTCCGACTAGGGTCATTGCCCAAATCCTCCGCAGAAACATAGTACCATCCTTCCAAACTGTAACGACCTGACCGGTCATTTTGTGTTATCTGACCCCGTTCCCTTAAATAAAACTTCCCATAGCGGCTTATTATGATTTATGACTTACGGGGACTGGTGGTCCGGGATTCGGAGGTGTTTAGAGTGCTACAGGAACAATTGGTTCCTTAAGCTTGGCCTTTAAGGCCAAGTTTGACTTCGGTCAACATTCCGAGGAACCGACCTCGGAATCGAGTTTCGTCGGTTCCGATAGCTTCGTGTAATGATTTTGGAACTAGGCGTATGTTCGGAATGGGTTTATGATGACCCCGGGGTGATAATGGATAGAGAAGGAGATAATCGAGGTTGCGATCGCCAATTGCTACCTCGATGCCTCCCAAGGAACTCTGACTACAGCTCAGCAACCACTACCGGGTCTCGTTGTACCTGGATCTGCACACAAGGTGCAGAGGGTAACGTGAGTATACCAACTCAGAAGTAACGAACCCAAACTACGGGCTGAGAGGTAGTGACGGACTAAACCTCAATAATTGTAATGAAAATAGTACACAGAATTTAGGCATGCTCACAGTTTCAACAGATAATGAAAACAGAATATAACCGATATGATAAGTAACCCAGGTATATCTCAATACTCTACATGCCAATGTATCAACAATATGTAAATGCACATAGTGCTCACAACTCTCACACAAAAGTCCACTCAGTACTGTATATGGCTCTCAGTCCCATGGAAAATCCATCACGGAATATTCATAAACACCGGTGACCATAGTCACTCAGTACTGAGGAAAAGGCGAATCCATCCCCCACAGAGAAGATCCATCTCTGGAATACAACACTCGGACAAGATCCATGTCAAGGAACAATACATCCCTCACATATCATCAACTTTGAACAAGATCCATGTCCAGGGAAAATACATCCCTCAATATCAATGCGCTCACTAGGGGTGTAAAGACTCTGGAGGGGCTCCTATTGCCCAAGCTCTATATCAAGCCAACGAAGGCATGATCAGAGTATCGTTGTGGTGTGCAGTCCGATCTCATAACTGTCTCAATTATAGGCTCTTGGCCTCACTCAGTCGTTACTCTCCAGTCTCGCTCACATGGGCTCACAAATGCATGAACTAGCCCGAAATAATGTATATATATAAAATCAACAATTACCGAGACTGAGGAATGAAATGATATGCTATGACAAGACTGAGTACACAAAATCAAATAAACACATAAGGAGACAGCAATATACGACCACTCAGGTCTCAGCATTTTTCGGCGTGAAGCCTTAGCATTTGACTTGGTATGATTTCTAGCATGTTCACATTAACCACATCAATAAAAGTGTGGATATCAATCCGAAATAGCTACTAGACGGTGCCATGGGATGAGCCAGGCCACAAATCACTCGGTTTACGCCTGCACGCCTGTCACTTGGCATGTGCGTCACCTAAATTATAATCATATAGCATATAGTTCAGGGTTTCGAACCCTCAGAACCAAGTTTGGAAACGTTACTTACCTCAAACCGGCTAAAATCCTAGCCCTCAATGCCTTTGTCTCTAGACTCAGCCTTTCATTGCTCCAAATCTACCAAAAATTAGATTTATATCATTAATATATTCTAAGGAACAAAGCCCGCTCTAAAATTATCAAATTAAACCAAAAATTCCGAAATTGGCCATACCCGACCCCCGAGCCCACATCTTGAAATTTGATAAAAATCACATCACAAGAATTCTCATTCTCCCTAGAGTATATACATTCCAAGAACATCAAAATCGGACCTCAAATGACCCCTCAAATCCCTAATTAAAGGTCTCCAATTTACAAGACCTAATCTCCCAAATTACACCATTAAATCCCACAAATTTCGTGATTAATCAGTCAAATACCAACATAGAATCGAGTATTAGGTTCAAAACGTTACCTTAATGCGTTTCCCTTGAATCCCTCTTCAAAATCCCTCAAAAAGCTCCAAACCCGTCTTCAGAAATGGTGAAATTTAAGAAAATTCGCAATGGCATCCTTTTATACTTTCTGTCCAGTGACCACCGCACCTGCGGAACAGTCGCAGGTGCGCACCTGCGAGATTTCATTAGAAGGACAACTCTGCACCTGCGCTTCATCTACCGCACCTGCGACTTCGCAAGTGCGGCCAATCGTCTGCATCTGCAGTCCTTCTCCCCCTTAGCCATTTCCGCACCTGCATTGCCCAATTCGCACGTGCGGTGACCGCACCTGGGGCCACCCCTCTGTATCTGCGGAAATCACAAAACAGATCACACCAACAACCTTCTAAGGCTAAAAACTCCTCTATAACCATCCGAACTCATCCCGAGGCCCTCGGGACCTCAAGTAATAGTACCCACAAGTCACAAATGATCACCCGAACTTAGTAAAACCCTCGGAACACCCAAAATAACATCAAAACACAAAATCAACCCATGATTCAAGCCTAAGGATTTTCAAACTTTCCAAATCACCAACGATGCCGAAACTACCCAAAACTCGTCCGAATGACCTAAAATTTGCACACACATCCAAAATGACGCCACGAATCTCTTCCAACTTTTAGAATTCCATTCCGACCCCGATAGTAAATTTTTCAATGCCGACCGGAAATTGCCAAAAACTCAATTTCGCCAATTCAAGCCTAATTCTACTCCGGACCTCCAAACCACATTCCGAACACACTCCTAAGTCCCAAATCACCTAACGAAGCTATCTGAGCCCTAAAATTCAAATTCCGAGGTCATTTACCTAATAATCAACTTCCTATTGACTTTTCCAACCATAAGGCCAATTTAAGAGACTAAGTGTCTCATTTCTCACCACGACCACTCCGAACCCGAACCAACCGACCCTGCACAACATAACTGATACAATAAACACATGATAAAGCAGAAACAAGGACAACGGGGCTAATCTCATGAAACGACTGGCCAGATCGTTACATTCTCCCCCTCTTAAACAAACATTCGTCCTCGAAATATCTGCTCTGCATCTCCCGCTCAGTCTCCCAGGTGGCCTCCTCCACCGATTTCCCTCTCCACTGCACCTTTACTGAAGCTATATTCTTAGACCTCAACCTTCTAACATGTAAACCCAAAATAGCCATTGGCTCTACCTCATATGACATATCACCCTCAAGTTGAACCGTGCTGGAGTCCAAAACATGAGACGGGTCACCAATATACTTTCGAAGCAAGGAAACATGAAACACCGGATGAACGCTCGATAAGCTGGGTGGCAAAGCAAGTCTATAAGCCACATCTCCAACCCTCTGAAGCACCTCAAAAGGCCCAATGAACCAGGGACTCAACTTTCCCCTCTTCCCGAACCGCGTAACACCCTTCATGGGTGACACCTTCAGTAGCACCTTCTCCCCAACCATGAAAGACACATCCCGGACCTTCCAGCCTGCATAACTCTTCTGCCTAGACTGCGCCGTGCAAAGCCGCTCCTGAATCAACTTCACCTTATCCAACGCATCATGTACCAAGTCTGTGCCCAATAGCCTAGCCTCATCCAGCTCGAACCAACCAACCGGAGATCTACACCTCCGACCATATAAAGCCTCGTATAGAGCCATCTGGATACTCGACTAATAGCTATTATTATATGCAAACTCTACGAGTGGCAGAAACTGGTCCCATAAACCCCAAAGTCAATAACACAAGCACGCAACATGTCCTCCAGAATCTGAATAGTGCGCTCTGACTGCCCATTCTTTTGAGGATGAAATGATGTGCTCAACTCGACCTGAGTACCCAACTCTCTCTGTGCGGCCCTCCAAAACTGAGTACTTATGTCAGAAATGATAGAAATAGGAACACCATGCAACCGGACAATCTCCATGATATAAATCTCAGCTAACCACTCCAAAGAATAAGTAGTACCAACAGGAATGAAGTGCGCGAACTTGGTCAATCGATCCACAATGACCCATTTAGCATCGAACCTCCTCAAATTCTGTGGCAGCCCAACTACAAAGTCCATGGTGATTTGCTCCCACTTACACTCCGGAATATCCAACCTCTGATGCAACCCACTTGGCCTCTAGTGCTCATACTTGACCTGCCGACAGTTGAGACACCAAGCTATAAACTCAACAATATCCTTCTTCATCCGCCTCCACCAATAATGCTGTCTTAGATCTTGATACATCTTCGCGGCACTCGGATGGATGGAATACACGAGCTTTGGGCCTATGCTAGAATCAACTCTCGAAACCCATCCATATTGGGCACACAAATCCGACCCTACATCCTCATAACCCCATCATCACCAATAACTACATCCCTGGCATCACCTCATCGGACCTTGTCCTGAAGAACGAGCAAATGTAGGTCATCATACTGGCGCCCTCTGATATGATCATAAACAGAAGACCTGGAAGCTACACGATCTAATACCCGACGGGGCTTTGATAGATCCAATCTCACCAACTGGCCTGCTAAGGTCTGAACATCAAGTGTTAATGGTCTATCTACTGCTGGAAGATATTCTAGACTCCCCAAACTCTCTGCTCTGCGACTGAAGGCATCGGCCACTACATTGGCCTTCCCCGGATGGTATAGAATAGTGATATCATAGTCCTTGAGAAGATCCAACCATCTCCTTTGACGCAAATTCAGATCCTTCTGCTTAAACAGATGTTGCAGACTATGGTGATCAGTGAAAACCTCACAATGCACCCCATACAAATAATGACGCCAAATCTTCAAGACGTGAACAATGGTTTCTATCTCGAGATCATGCACTGGGTAATTCTTCTCATGAGTCTTCAACTGGAGTGAGGCGTAGGCAATCACCCTACCCTCCTACATCAAAACACAACTGATGTCTATCCTCGAGTCATCACAATATACAGTATAAGAACCTGAAGTTGATGGCAATACTAACACTGGAGCTGAGGTCAATGCAGTCTTGAGCTTCTGAAATCTCTCCTCACACTCGCCTGACCACCTGAACGGAGCACCCTTCTGAGTCAATTTGTTCAAGGGCGAAGAAATAGAAGAAAAACCATCCACAAAGCGACGGTAATAACCTGCCAAACCAAGGAAGCTCCTAATCTCCGTAGCTAAGGACGGTCTGGGCCAACTCTGCACCGCCTCTATCTTCTTCGGATCAACCTGAATACCTTCACTGGACACCATGTGCCCTAAGAAATCTACTGAGCCAAGCCAGAACTCACACTTGGAGAACTTTGAATAAAGCTTCTCCTCCCTCAATCTCTGTAAAACTAATCTCAAATGTTGAGCGTGCTCCTCCTGGCTTCGAGAATATACCAGGATGTCATCAATGAACACAATAAAAAAAGAATCAAAGTACGACTGAAACACGTTGTTCATCAAATGATAAACACTACTGGGGCATTGGTTAGCCCAAAACACATCACGATAAACTCATAGTGACCATAACGAGTCCTGAAAGCTGTCTTGGGAATATCAGAATCCCGAATCTTCAGCTGATGATACCCGGATCTCCAATCAATCTTAGAGAACACTCTGGATCCCTGAAGCTGGTCAAACAAATCATCAATACAAGGCAAGGGATACTTATTCTTGACTGTAACCTTGTTCAACTGTCTTTAGTCAATACACATCCTCATGGAACCATCTTTCTTCTTTACAAATAACTTCGGTGCACCCCAAGGCGACACACTAGGCCGAATGACCCCCTTATCTAGGAGTTCCTGAAGCTGCTCTTTCAATTCCTTCAACTCCGCCGGTGCCATACGATACAGTAGAATACAAATGGGCTGAGTGCCCGACACCAAATCAATACCAAAATAAATATCCCTATCAGGTGGCATGCCTGGAAGGTCAGCAAGAAACACATCCGAAAAATCACGGACCACAGGAATAGAATCAATGGTGAGAGTCTCAGCACTGACATCCCTCACAAAAGCCAAATATGATAAACACCCTTTCTCTACCATATGTTGAGCCTTCAGGTAAGAAATCACCCTACTAGGCACATACTCAACCAAACCTCTCCACTCAACCCTCGGAAATCCTGACATCGTAAGGTCACAGTCTTAGCGTGACAATCTAGAACAGCATAACACGGAGACAATCAATACATGCCCAATATCACGTCAAAGCCAACCATGCTAAGCAATAACATATCCACTCGGGTCTCCAGACCCCGAATAAATATCACACACGACCGGTAAACATGGTCCACAATAATAGTATCGCCCACCGGGGTCGACATATGAACAGATGTAACTAAGGACTCACGAGGCATATCCAAAAACTAAGCAAAGTATGATGAAGCATAAGAATACGTGGAACCTGGATCAAATAATACTGAAGCATCTCGGTGACATACTGAAACAATACCTGTAATCGCTGCATCTGAGGCCATAGCATCTGGTCTGGCTGGAAGTGCATAAAATCGAGCCTGACCTCCACCTGATCGACCTCCCCCTGTAGGGCGGCCTCTAGCTGACTGGCCCCCACCCCTGGCTCCTCTGCTGGAATGAACCACCCGACGGACAAAAACTCTTGATATGAACCATATCACCACACTCAAAGCAATCCCTCTCAGCAAATGACGGTGGAGACTGAAGGGAACCCCTAGAACCAGAATAACCACTAGAAGAACCATGTGCCGAGGAACCCTGAATTGATGGTTGCCGAGATGAACTCTGGTCTGGAAGAGCACTGAATAAGGAATGACCCGGATGAGAGCTGGGGGGGACCATGCCCCGATGATGCACCACTATAGGCTGGGCAGACTGGCTAAGGAGGCCTAAATGAATGGCCTCTGATGTGCTGAGACTGACCTCCTGAATGAACACCACCAAAACTACCAGACCCTCGAGGCCTCTTGGCCCCCTCTCAGCTCGCTCCTGGCGGCGAACTGACTCAATCTCTCTGTCAATGTGAACTGCCTCCTCAAAAGAAGCGTCAGATACCCTCTCCCTGGTCAGAAAAATTTGAAGCTGATAAGTGAGGCCATCAACGAACCTCCTAATCCTCTCCCTATATGTGGGAACTATCCAAATAGAATGACAGGACAACTTGGAGAACCTCATCTCATATTGCGCTACGGTCATGTCCCCATGACGCAACTGCTCGAACTCCCTACGCAGCTCTTCCCTGCGGGACTGCGGTACATACTTCTCCAGGAAAAGAATGGAGAATTGACGCCAGGTAAGGGGCGATGCATCAACAGTTCTACGCCTCTCATAGGCCTCCCACCAAACGAGTGCAGCTCCTGAGAACTAGAAGGTAGTAAGTGGGACCCCACTGGCCTCCAAAATCCTTGATGTGCAAGGAATCCTCTGACACTTGTCTAAGAAGCCCTGGGCATCCTCTCCCTTAGTACCACTGAAAGTCGGAGGCTGAATTCTACTATATCTCTCCAACATGCGCTGCTCATCATCTACCAAAGCCGGTACCACAAAATCCTGGGCTGGGAAATCGGCTGGGCTGGAGCTGCCCCCGGTGTCTGAAGCCCTTGGGTAACTTGCTCCGGCCTGAGAAGTAGCAGTAGTAGATATAGCGACTGCCTGTGCAAGACTGGTACACAACGTCGAAATCTGAGCTAGGCTCTCCTGAAGACCCGGAATCACAAATAGGCATTGCCGCTGCCTGAGCCGGTCTCGCTGGAACATCTACGGCGGGGACCTGATCCTGAACAATAGGAGGTTCCACAGGTACTTCCCCTGCTGCTACGCGGGCTGCACCCCTCCCTCTGCCACGGCCTCGACCGTGGCCTCGACCTCTCACTGGTCTAGCTGATATCTGGTCACCTTGATCGGTAGCGTGAGTCCTCACCATCTGTGAGAGCATGAAAACAATAGAAGTTTAGTTCCAGGAATCAACAGATTAGCACGACAGAATTCAAGAATGTGAGATTTTTCCTAAGGGTTCTGTAGCCTCTCGAAGATAAGTACAGACGTCTCCGTACCGATCCGCAAGACTCTACTAAACCTGCTCATGACTGGTGACACCTACATAGCCTAGGGCTCTGATACCAACTTGTCACGACCCCCAAATACCCTGTCGTGATGGCGCCTATAGTGAAATCAGGCAAGCTACACATTTCATTGCTAAAAGTTATTTTCAGAAAAAAAAACATTATAATTACAGCAAGAGTCTCGTTTTTATAAAAGCATTGAAGGTTTAACATCACTGATAACGTAAATAAAAGAAAACCCGAACCCAGATTTAGTGTCACCGAGTCATGAGTTACTACATCAAAATATCAAAATACAGAGCCGACACAAAGTTGTCTAAAATAAGTAAATATGACAGGTGGATAGAGAAGGAGATAATCGAGTTTGTGATCACCAACTTCTACCTTGATGCCTCCCAAGGAACTCTGACTGCAGCTCAGCAACCACTACTGGTTTCCGCTGTACCTGGATATTCACACAAGGTGCAAGGGGTAACATGAGTACACAAAACTCAGAAGTAACGAACCCAAACTACGGGCTGAGAGGTAGTGACGGACTAAACCTCAATAATTGTAATGAAAACCGTACACGGAATTTAGGCATGCTCACAGTTTGAACAGATAATGAAAATAGAATATGACTGATATGATAAGTAACACCGGTATATATCAGTACTCTACATGTCAATGTATCAACAGTGTGAAAATGCACATAGTGCTCACAGCTCTCACATAGAAGTCCACTCAGTACTATATATGGCTCTCAGTCGCAGGTAAAATCCATCCCGGAATATGCATAAACACCGGTGACCATAGTCACTCGGTACTGAGGAAAAGGCCAATCCAGCCAACACGGAGAAGATCCATCTCCGGAATACAACACTCGGACAAGATCCATGTCAAGGGACGATCCAACTCTAACATATCATCAACTTCAGAAAAGATCTATGTCCAGGAAAGATCCATCCCTCAATATCAATGCGCTCACTAGGGGTGTAAATACTCCGGAGGGGCTCCTATTGGCCCAAGCGCTATATCAAGCTAACGAAGGCATGATCAGACTATTGATGCGGTGGCAGTCCGATCTTATAATTGTCTCTATAACAGGCTCTCGACCTCACTCAGTCATTACTCTCCAGTCTCGC
The DNA here is from genome assembly GCA_005239525.1 of Nicotiana knightiana. Taxonomy (NCBI): domain Eukaryota; kingdom Viridiplantae; phylum Streptophyta; class Magnoliopsida; order Solanales; family Solanaceae; genus Nicotiana; species Nicotiana knightiana. The sequence continues at coordinate 104,079 of ML386006.1, forward strand.
TCGCATGGGCTCACAGATGCACGAACTAGCCCGAAATAATGTATATATATAAAATCAACAATTACCGAGACTGAGGCATGAAATGATATGCTATGACAAGACTGAGTACACAAAATGAAATAAACACATAAGGAGACAGCAATATACGACCACTCGGGTCTCAGCATTTTTCGGCGTGAAGCCTTAGCATTTGACTTAGTATGATTTCTAGCATGTTCACATTAACCACATCAGTAAAAGTGCGGATATCAATCCGAAATAGCTACTAGACGGTGCCATGGGATGAGCCAGGACACAAATCACTCGGTTTACGCCCGCACGCCCGTCACTTGGCATGTGCGTCACCTAAATTATAATCATATAGCATATAGTTCGGGGTTTTGAACCCTCAGAACCAAGTTTGGAAACGTTACTTACCTCAAACCGGCTAAAATCCTAGCCCTCAATGCCTTTGTCTCTAGACTCAGCCTTTCATTGCTCCAAATCTACCAAAAATTAGATTTAAATCATTAATATATTCTAAGGAACAAAGCCCGCTCTAAAATTATCAAATTCAACCAAAAAATCCGAAATTGGCCAAACCCAACCCCCGGGCCCACATCTCGAATTTTGATAAAAATCACATCACAAGAATTCCCATTCTCCCTCGAGTATATACATTCCAAGAACATCAAAATCGGACCTCAAATGACTCCTCAAATCCCTAATTAAAGGTCTCCAATTTAAAATCCCTAATCTCCCAAATTACACCATTAAATCCCACAAATTTCGTGATTAATCAGTCAAATACCAACATAGAATCAAGTATTAGGTTCAAAACGTTACCTTAGTGCGTTTCCCTTGAATCCCTCTTCAAACTCCTTCAAAAAGTTCTAAACATGTCTTCAAAAATGGTGAAATATAAGAAAATTCGCGAAGGCATCCTTTTATACTTTCTTCCAAGTGACCACCGCACCTGCGGAACATTTCTCGCACCTGCATACCCGCACCTGCGGTCCCAGGTGCGCACCTGCGAGATTTCATTAAAAGGCCAACTCCACACTTGCACGTCATCTACCGCACCTGCGACTTTATAGGTGCAGCCAATCGTCCTCATCAACGGTCCTTCTCCCCATTATCCATTTCCGCACCTGCGATGCCTAATTCGCACATGCGGCCACCCCTCCGCATCTGCGGAAATCATAGAACAGATCACACCAGCAACCTTTTAAGGCCAAAAACTCCTTTATTAACCATCCGAACTCATTTCTGAGGCCCTAGGGACCTCAAGTAATGGTACCCACAAGTCACAAATGATCACCCAAACTTAGTCGAACCCTCGGAACACCCAAAATAACATCGAAACACCAAATCAACCCATGATTCAAGCCTAAGGATTTTCAAGCTTTCCAAAATCACCAACAATGCCGAAACTACCCAAAACTCGCCCGAATGACCTGAAATTTTTCACACACATCCAAAATGATGCCACGAACCTGTTCCAACTTTCGGAATTCCATTCCGACCTCGATAGAAAATTTTCCGATGCCGACCAGAAATTGCCAAAATCTCAATTTTGCCAATTCAAGCCTAATTCTACTCCGGACCTCTAAACCACATTCCGAACACACTCCTAAGTCCCAAATCACCTAACGAAGTTATCCGAGCCCTAAAATCCGCATTCTGGGGTCGTTTAGCTAATAGTCAACTTCCGGTTGACTTTTCCAACCGTAAGGCCAACTTAAAAGACTAAGTGTCTCATTTCTCACCACGACCACTCCGAACCCGAACCAGCCGATCACAACATAACTGATCCAAGAAACACATGATAAAGCAGAAACAAGGAAAACGGGGCTAATCTCACGGAATGACCGGCCGGGTCGTTACAGGTAGGATGCATAAATAACGTCAAGGAGAGTGGTTAAATGAATATTCCAAGTGAACCTCGTTCACAAATTTCAAGCGAACAATAATTCAATAAGCCCTCAAGAACCTTATTATTCAAGTATTTTAATAAATCTCAAGAATGATCTACAACACGAGTATAGAATCTAATATCTCAAGAATATTGGCTGCAACAATGTATTAATGATTAAGCATAATGATGATTGAATTAGACACATCAATGTTTCACCACATTTCATCGAATTTTGATCGAGTTATAAGAAACTAAATCTTGGTTTCTACCATTTAATTCCATAATGTTACTATTTAGAAGTCAAGTAAGACATGAAGCAAGAAGGTCACGTAATTCTACAAGGCATAATTTATAGCATAATTTACCCCCAAGCATGATTAACCTCGGAATATGCATATATGCTCGTCACCTCATATATGTATCACCCCCGCAAGTAGCAAATAATGTCAAATAGTAGGAAAAATTTCCTCAACAAAGTTAGGCAAGGTACTTACCTCAATTCGGCTAACTAAATACTCAATTTAGCTTCTTCCTTTACAATTTCACCTCCGCGGGCTCTATCTAACCAAAGACGACTTAAATATATTACACAATGCAAGAGAAAAACTTCCAATTAATAAAGCTATGGCCTTTATACAATTTCCAAAAAGTCAATAAATGTCAACCCCGGGGCTTGCCTGGTCAAAACCTGGGTACAAGGGTAGGTCTTGACTACCCATAGCCCCACAAGTTCATATACGTGATTTGTTTCCAAATTCGAGTCCGATTCGACTTTCAAATCCCAAATTTTCATTTTTCTAAACTTAGACAAAATCCCCAAATTTTTCCCTAGATTCTCATGAATTTGATGTTAAATATAATGTATAAAGATGAAATAAAATCAAAAATTGATTAGAGGTACTTACCCAATGGTTTGGTATGAAAATACCTCCACAAAATATCCTCCCATAGAAGATAGGGTTCAAAATATGACAAAATGAAGCTAAGTCTCGGAATTACCCAGTTATACGCAGGTTGCAGGCAAATGCGAACAATTTGTCGCAACAGTGAATCAGAAGACTTCCTGCTGAGGTTGCATTTGTGACCCAATACTTTGCTAATGCGAAAACAATTATCTTGCAAAAGCGGCAGGGATCCTTGCAAAAGCAAATAGCCACGCTTCGCAAATGTGTATCATCCCTAGTGATATTTAGCTTAAAGTATATATATTTATATGTATATCGCCTCATGTTTTACTTGTGTGTTGTGGATTTTGGATGTGAAATGTATTGATTTACATTAATTCGGGGTATTTTTATTTGTAGGAATCATCCGGAAGCAATTGGGGGCGAAAGGTGCGAGATTAGAGCCAAAACGAAGGAAAACGAAAAAAAATTGGGAATTTCAGTGCCACAAGCAGCGTTGCACGCCACATGTGGCACCCTTGGCAAAAAGTTCACTAAGCCAGCGCCAGGGCCAGCGTGGGGTGCTGGGCTGGACGCTAGTGACGGGAAAATTGTCCAAGTTTGCCGGGACAAGGTTATTTCGGCCCTAGACCTACCTAACGCGTATAAAAGTAAGTCTAAGCCTATTTTTGGAGGAGAGATGTCACTTTGAAGATAAAATACACACGAGAAACATTCAGGAGCGGATATATCTCATTTTCTTCATCTTTTCTTAGTATTTTCAATTATCCAACACTTGTGAATTTGGTTGATACTATCATGAGTGGCTAAAACCCATAGTTTTGGGTTGTGATTTAGCCATGAATATTCGTTTAATGTTGACTTAACCTTGATTATAATTCACCATTATATGGTTGTTTATTAATTTCTGTGACTAATTGATTAATTGTCTGGTCAGTAGTTAGGTTCTATTTACTATCTATGATATGCTCGGGAAAGCCATGTTTAGATTAGAGAAGAATTGAAGAGAGTACAATCTTAACTCTGAGGGGGAGGATTTGTTGTTAGTATAGGAATATACCTAATCATTGTGCTTAATTAAATATCGTAATCTTGCTGAGTTCTTAATAGATTGATTGCATAGGAATATAGGTGTTAATCTATTTTGAATAGGCAGTAGTACTTCGGGAGAAGGCTATGAGAGAAATCGTTCGATTAGTTAGAAACCATGAGAGAATTGTATGAAAGGGGGAGTTAACAAGAACACAATAGGATTGGTGAATCGATCACAACCCTAGAATATTTGTCTCTACTGAATACACAACAATCATTTTGCTGCTTGATAATTTAGTTACTACTTAGAATTATTGTTTAGTACAATCACACTCTTGAACTTGAATTGGCTCGACTGAATAACAATCTAAGTGAATTTAGTAGGTGGTTAATACAAGTCTACGTGGGTTCGACACTCGACTTATCATTTTATTACTTGTACGACCACGTATACTTGCGTGTGCATTTGGGAGCAACAAGTTTTTGCCGCCGTTGTCGGGTGTGAGCATGTGATTTTTACTCGTCTGGGGAATTGGTCCTATAAAAATCTCAATAAATCAATTGATTTTATGAATTTTTGTTGAATTTAGTAAATTAATTGTGAACTGTTAGTCATAATTCATTCTTTTTATTGCATCAAGAAATTATGAATTTATTATTTGTAATTAATTGATTAAATAACAAGCGGATAATGATTATTTTATGTAATATGGTTTTGAAAAAAAATTACTAAAATTAATCATTTTTACCCAATAAATCACTGATTTTAATTAAGAGTATAAAATTAATGGTTTAACTCCTAATCAATCTATGATTAACTGAATTAAATTTTAGAACTATTTATTACTTTTTTAAGTAGGTTTGGTTTTAATTAATTGAGATTAATTAATTATAGGGTTAATTAGGGTGTTAATTAATTATAGACGATAATTAGATTTAATTTGTTATAAGAGTGTTAATTAGGACCTGGGCTGATTTTGCCCAGGCCCAAAATAATTAGCCCCTGCAAGCACCCAAACGACCCAGCCCAATACACCTCCTACCCGGCCTGGCCCCCCCCCATTACACCAAACAACCCCGTTTAAGTCACAGCAGACCCCAGCCGTTGATCTCCTAAGGTCTAACAGCTGGGAACCCCCCAAAGCCTAAGTATAAAACTGTCCAAACCTTACCCCCACACCCTATTCGAACCTTAAGTATTACACCCCCCCCCCCCCCCCCCTATCCGTCTCTCTCATATGTCTCTCTAACCCTTCGCAAACCCTAGCCGCCTCACCAGGTTCCGCCACTTTCCGGCTATCGGACCTCCACCAATTGACCCCAAACTCTCACCCTATAACCTTCTCCTCCCCCTTAATCCCATCCCACAACCAGTTTCCCCAGAAAACCGCCCAGTTTCAACCAATATCAGATCTGAAAATCCAAAAAGGGTTGACTTCCTCTACGAGTTGATTCCAAGACCTCTAGTGGTTCACACCGGCCTGAGTCGATAGCTCTTGTTGAGTGCTATCGATTCATGTGGTTTTGGACCATTTCCACGCTCGTCCGAGACCGGCAAAGTTCCGGCAAGTCGCCGAAATCCGTCTAAAATCCCTTCACTGGTACCCCCCCCCTTTTAGCTTCCCCCTTGATTTTTCAAAGAAAATCAGAACATGTGTGTTTACCGTCTGTTTCTTTGGTTAAAACGTCTTTGTTTTTCGTATATGCTTTCCATTAATATGTTGTTGCTCTCGTTTAGTATTTGTTTGTTCTGCCCGATTAGTTAAACGTTTGAATACATGAGTTGATTATGTAACAACCATTTTAGGTCTCAATCGATTAGCTTGAATTCTGTATGCATTTTTTTTATATATGTTTGATATCGATGCCCTGAATTCAAGTCTTGTTTAAGATTCTGCTTGTTCCCTGAAGCTGACTGTTAGCCATGGTCTTTTTTGTAGACTTTGTTTGATTACTTGTTCAAAAATATGATTTTGTCTTGTTTGGACCCTGTCACCTGGCTGCTACCCCTATCCCAACTGCGTACATGTCATGTGTATCTAAAATGGTGATTAATTAAGTTAACTAACCTAAAACTTGACATTGGTTAGCTGCTAATCTTAATCCAACTTTAGTTAGGCATTTAGAGTTGTAGACTTTGTTTGATTACTTGTTCAAAAATATGATTTTGTCTTGTTTGGACCCTGTCACCTGACTGCTACCCCTATCCCAATTGCGTACATGTCATGTGTATCTAAAATGGTGATTAAGTAAGTTAACTAACCTAAAACTTGACATTGGTTAGCTGCTAATCTTAATCCAACTTTAGTTAGGCATTTAGAGTTAATTAACCAAGTCATTAGGAATTTGATCATGCTTGATGCTTAAAACCAGGAAAGCTGATTTGCGACTTCACTTAAGATTAAAGTTAATCACTCAGTAAAGTTAATCAACTAGATAATCTTAATAAAATTGTTCGAACAAATTAACTTAGCTAGCTATTGATTTTCAGAATAAGTCATTTGATCAGCTAAGTTTCAATTGATTAATCAAGTTGATTCAACTAACCTAAGTATAAAAATCAAGATTAGTCTCAATTGAGCTTAATTAAACTGATGATTAGTCAACCTAAACCTAGGTAACTAGTATGAAATCAACCCTAGGCACTTAATCAATTGACCTTTAACTAGTTTTGACTCAACCATAGTTAGGAACAACTAATGGTTGACTAAAGAACATAACTAAGGTTAACTAACCAAACTTTAAATAATAACCCAAGTGAGCTTAACCTTGATTACCCAATGGTAAATTCAGGGACTTCAAGGGGTACAACAGGTAATGTAAATTTAGGAAATCAGATTTTAAGGTTAAAAGGGTATTTTCTAAGGAGAAAAAGTTCTAGAGATGAAGAGGTTACATTTTTGACACTTTTTGAGCTGCTGGAATACAGAATCCTCCCTATTCGGAAATACTTTTTCCATTTAAAAGGTTTTGAAAAAAAAGAGTATTATTAGAAAATCTGATTTCCTTTTGGAAAACAAATTCATAAGTAGATGGCCTAGTTCAGCTGCTATCTTCTCTTTTCTGAATTTTGGGTTTCTGGAGGTTTTCCTTCAAACATTCATACTCAAGATTTCTGGGTGTATTCTTGCTGGACTGGTTTTTCCTCTGGTTTTCTGTTTGTTGGTCCTGAAATTCTCCTTTTGATTACTGCCTACACTTGACCTTTATTTGGTCAAGTTTTCTGTTGTTTTACTCTTAAAGAAGGTATGTAGCCATTCATCCGTTCTCAATGAAATGTTGATTTGAAATTGTCATCTTTTGTTCATTATCAGCTGTTTTTTTTATGTCTGAAACTCTTTTCTTCTGCTCCATATACTGTGACAATGTGGGTGTGGTAATGAGTTTATGAGTGTGATATATGTAGTCCTGCTGTTGGTATTTCTTTGCTGGTATATTTTGTTTATTTCAAACTATAGATATATAAATTTAGTTGATACTCGTAGTTCTACCTCCTAAAAATAAGGCTGCATTAAGGTGTAGAATCTGACCTTCTCTATGGTCAGGTTCTCTCTATAAGTGTGCAGAACATATGCTTTCAATTGAGTCTCTTTGGTCAATAAAGAGATTCAACAAGCAAGTCTCTAGATAGGTTAGTATTAGCACTAGGGTAGATGAACTTGACCTGTTAATGGTCAAATTCACCCCATGATAGTGCACAAAAGTAGTATAAATGGCTGGAGTTTACCCTTCAAAAGGGGTATAAAGTATGTAGTTGTTAAGGGCATTAGAGTGAGAATCTGAATCCTTGGATGGTCAGATTCATCCTCTAAAAATGCCTAGATAAGCAAAGTTCCTATAGAGTTTAGAATTATGTTAGTATTAGCGCTTGGGTAGATTAATCTGACTCTTTAATAGTCAAATCCACTCCCTAGGTAGTGCATAAACAGTATCCTAGGGTGCTGAAAATCACCATTTACGGATATAAAGTGGATAATCAAAATTTCCTTTGAGGAAAGAATCTGAATCCTTTATTATGGTTAGATTTATCCTCTTAAAATGCCTAAAGAATCAAGTTAAGGAACTAATATGAACTGAAGGTCCAAAGTATGAAATTGACATTCCGGAGTTGAGTTGATCCTTTTATGATCATATTCACTGAGAAAGCGCATAAACAATTCTGCCAGATAGTATGGTTTAAACACACGCAATATCAGGATTAAAACTGACCTTTTCATGGTCAGTTTGGTTTTGGTACTTGCACAACACCTCAATTATATTGGGGGTGTTCTACAGATTACAAAGAGAAGGCTCAAACTTTAGGCCTCAAGGGAGCTTCAAGTCAGCAAATTAGCTAGAATCTTATTTTTAGTTTCTTTAATTCTGGAAAGTGTATAGCGGCAGTCAAGTTATAATTCCTCTGTATTTAGTTAGCTTTTCATGGTAATGTAATTTAAGACTGGACTGGACGTTTAATTTCAGTTATATTCATATCCCTGGAATTTCGAGTTTACAATTTTGTCTGTTCTGCAAATGATGTTAGACAAAAGAACGTATGTAAAATTTGTATAAACACCCCGTTTGGATTTTTAGGAAAAAATGGTTATCTCAAATTCAGTAGAGTTTCAACATGAATAGAATCAGTAGTTTATCATGTGTCTCATAAAATCTGCGAAAATCAATGTATCCATACGTGTGAATTTTAAGCTTTTAGAAACATGAGATCAGTTTGTTTTAAATTGATAAGAATAATTGTCTCAAAAATTAATAAGACTACATACGGTTCAATATTTTTGCTAAGAAATCATAAAAGTTCTGAAAGTAGCATGAGTTTGCCTAGCCAATCCATTTCAGAATTAATGAGTATTTTAGATTTATGTTTAGGCTGCCAAAAAGGCAAAACCAGTAAATCCGTTGTGTTATGCTCATAAGTGTATGTATGAATGAACGTGTATTTTTTATTACCATATTTCCTATTTATTCATCAAACTGGAAAGTAAAGATTATTAAGACTTAGTTGGATGCCCCCGACCCTCACTCCAAACAACTAAATAAGATGCATATAGCAACCACTGTTGCATTTCATGTGACGTAATTACCATGTGTTCAAAAACAACAAGTGTACGTCATCGTAACTTGTCCAAGATAAATCCATAAAACGTCCTAATTGTTTTTAAAACTAAAATGTTCCTTCAAATAGAAAATATAAAGAATAATCAAACATCACCTCAAATAGGCACTATAAAACCGTCATCTTGACTACGTAATCTACACGCGGGTGCAGCAACTCATGTCCCCGTCTTCAACTTCAAACTAATAAAAATCACATATTGTAATTATGGGTGCATTTCATGTGGCGTAGTTATAATTTGTCCAAAAACAAATAAGTGCACGACATTGTGACTTATTCAAGATAAATCCATAAATATTAAAAGCGGTTTCAAAATTTAAAAAAAAGGCTAAAAAGCACAATAGGTTTAAAATATGTAAATAATTAGATAATTAGGCCAAATATTAATATTTAAGAGACCGTGCTAGAACCACGGAATTCGGGAGTGCCTAACATCTTCTCCCGGATTAACAGAATTCCTTACTCGGATTTCTGGTCGCAGACAAATTAAAACAGAGTCAACATTTCCTCGGTTTGGGATTTTAAAACAAAACGGTGTCCCGGAGCATCGTCAAAAATCCGGGTGGAGACTCTGAAATAATAATAAGTCCAAAAACCGAATAATATCACTTTAATTGGAAAAACTTCCTTATTACCCTCACCGGTGAAAAAGGAGGTGTGACAGCTCTGCCGACTCTGCTGGGGAACTTCGAACCCAGAATCTTTGATTCAGGGTTCAAGAATTCGAGCTTAGAATAGCTGTTATATTTGGCTTTCATAATTACCTGATTTTTACATGTTTAAACCTACTGTGCTAAATGCTGCTTTTTACCGCTTTGATATTATCTGAATTAGATATAAACTGTGCCGAAACCCCTCTTCTCTCTGAGTCTTCTAAATCATCTGGGAAGTGTGCACTTCGTGTGACTTCTTTTCTGTTAGAGTCATATCCAAATTTTAGAACGAGGTACGGACAAGTTGCAAAGCCAGTGAAGCTTTTGTATTCCCGGTACGCTGCTCCCCCTCGGCTCGAGCTATCCGCTCGGGTAAGCCTGGTCTAGAACAAAACCCCAGGATTTAAACTTAGTATAACATAGCCTCATGTCGGATCCCTAGTAGGAACGATTATTTGCATCACGTGCATCTGACGTAGGGGACTCAACACAGGGGTTGGGTCCGTCTAGGACAGGTGTACCCCAAAAATAAAAGACTACCCTGATGCATCTTACCTGCTACGTATGCATTTATTTGTTTCAGCTTGTGTATTGGCCGGCTAAACTAAAAAAAACGAACAAAAAACCAAGAGTGAGGTAGAATAGAAAATTCACCCTGTTTTGAAAATCCTCGTATTTATCCCGAAACTCTGCCAAAATTTTTGGAAAACAACATTCCAAAACAAAATGAGTGGGTGTATATTTTTAATCAGTCAGGATTTTTCCAAACTACGCATTGTTTGATTCTCACGGGTGTGGGATACGTAGGCAACCCCCATCGGGTCCAACTCTATTTTTCAAAATCAAAGGATATAGCCCTAAATAAAATTAGGTGACGTCATTATAGCCGGATTGCCCAAGTGGGGCACCGGAAGGCTATTTTTGCAAAAGTGGCCGCCTGTGGTTTGTCTTTAGATTTCGACCCAATTTGCGAACACAGCCTTTGCAAAAATAACACTTTTCAAAATTTTGACCCAATTCGCAAAGATGGTCCATTTTTCTTTATTACAAAACCCTTTGCAAAAATAACACTTTTCAAAATTTTTGTGATTTTAATCAAAAAACGAATGTGCAGGATGAATACAGTTGAAAACATTCCCTTCAGAGCAGTCGAGGAAATCCCTCTAGGACTCCATATGTGGTGGAGCAACTTGGGGGAAGCCAGTAGAAAGTCTGTTATGAAAGCTTTAGGGGAACTTACTGGTCTTCAAAAAATCAAGCCGAGGTTGGACCTCGTCGAGGCTTTAATACCGTTTTGGGATCCCTCTCACAACGTGTTCCACTTTTCAGAATTTGAATTGACGCCCACGCTAGAGGAAATAGCAGGGTATGCTGGTCCAAAGGACAATCTTAGAAGTCGGTACCCAGTATCACCCAGGGCGGTGACTCCACATAAGTTTTTGGATCTGTTGAACATTAGTCGGGACGTCCAAAACCCACACATGTCCGAAGGTTTCTGTACTTTCTATTTTCTTTACAAACGTTATGGAGATCCCCAGGGTTATGAGGCTAAAAACACTGGTCTAACTCACAAAGATCAGGTTAAATGAGAAGCCCACCAGGGGCTAGCTTTTGTGGTAGCATTCTTGGGCACCTTGATTTGCCCAAGAAGTGACGGATGCATAGACATCGGGCTTGTGGGAATGGCAGATTTCATGATGAAAAAATCCAATGGCACACTTATACCGATGTTCTTAGCCGAGATTTACCGTGCTCTGACAGTTTTCCAATCTGGAGGAAAGTTCTTTGAGGGGTGCAACCTGCTTCTACAAATCTGGTTGATCGAGCACCTCTGTCGCCGCCCAGGCTACATGATCTACGGCTTAACCGGTTTGAATTGCATCAAGGAACATGGTACTCGGGTAAAGGGCCACAAATTTCCTGAGGGCACGGAAGCCTGGCACTCATACTTGAGTTCATTGACTGCCGACCAAATCGAGTGGACGTTCGGGTGGCTCCCTGTCGGCGAGGTTATCAATATGTCTGCTGAGGTTTGATATCTCCTATTAATGGGCCTGCGAAGCATTCGGCCATATGCCCCACACCGGGTCTTACGCCAGTTGGGGAGACAACAAGGTGTTCCCCATGACGAGGTCTTAAGCCAACAATCCATTGAGTTATGCCCGAGAGCTGCATTTCCTGAAGGCAGGGTCCGTCAAATCTGGAACGAGTGCAGGTTTTTAGAACCTCAAACTCGGGTGAGAGATTTATATAAAGGGGAAGTGGAGCCCGCCTACACTTCTTGGTATGGAATAAGAGGCAGGGATCATCAAGAGCAAGAACGACCCGCAAAGAGACCCCACGTGCAACAATTCACCGAGCAAACACAAGAACATTGGGCTTGGTCAAGCTACCATAAGCAAGTTGGAATCCCAGGTCAGGGAAATCAAATTTGAAAACATTCTACATACTGCCACAATTGAAGGGGAGAAAAATAGGTTAACCCAAGAAAATGAAGTTCTCCGGACCCAGATACATGAATTAAAAACAGCTGCTGAGAACCTAAAGAGAAGCATAACTGATGAAAGGCTTATCAACAGTCTGAGGCATAAAGTGTGCAGCTATGGGAATGATCTAGATAAAGCTGAGGAAGAACTGGCCGGAGTTCGGGTAAGATTAACAAGAAGTGCAGAAGAAAGAACAGAGTTTGTCCAGAGACTAAAAAGGAAATATGACCAAGAAGTCATAGGCTTGAATGAAAAGTTGGCCGTCCTCGAGAACGAAATGGCCAAACACGCAAAAAGATTTAAGACAGAGAGGGAACAGTGTTATGCCATGATGGCTCAGTTGGAAAAAGAGTTGCAACAATGGCAAGAGCACAGTCACAAAGACGCCAAGACTTTAGAGGCGAGATCCCAGCAAATCGGGCGCCTACTTCAGGAAAAAGGTATCATCAGGCGAAGGGTCCAAGAGATAGCTGACTACATCGTCACCAAATGCCAGGAATGCGAAGATATGACTCGGACCACCTTCTTCGTAGCGGTTATGATCTTCGTCCACAAGATAATGGACGACCTTTACCACCTCCAGCAAGACATAGCACGCAGGCTCGTTGCAAGGCCGAATGATACCCCACCGGCCCCTGGAGCAACGGAAGCACTGATGTATTTTTTATGTTTTTCGAGTCCTTATTTCATTTTTCTAGTTGTAGTCACGTCTGATTCCACAGTAGTTTTTATATCTTTAGAAAATATGTGTCGAGTCTGTTTTGCAAATTTTGAAATTCCCAAAAGTGGGCTACAAGTTTTCTGTAATCAAAAGTGTTTTATTTAATGAATGACAAAGTTAGAATGAAACTTTTAGAAAAAATATGTATTTCTTTCCTTCGGTTTTGTCCCATGAACTATGTGATGATCTGATTCACGCGAAGCCGTGATACGTAGGCAATCCACATAGGATTCGATCATAACCATAAGAAAAGAAATCAAGCAACGAATAAAAGAGTGGAAACAATAAAAAGGGGAAGGAAAGTTCAAAACCCAGAAATAAAGCCTGGATAAAGTACACAACTGTTGCAAAAACATATAGAAAAGCATTTAAATTGCTCAGGTGCATTGCATACCCCAAACGTGCGATTGCCTATGTGATCAATGTTCCAACCTAACATTTTGTTGGTTCAATCAAAAAGGTATTTTTAGGTGGTTGGTTCTACGGTAACCTGGCTTCCATCCTTACTTCACTAGATCAAAAGGGAGCATAGAAATGACGTCCGAAAGCCACTTTCCAATCGTCAATTCTTCTGTCGAAGACCTAAATCCGGCCATCCCAACGTCTGAGTCAGCAACAGCTGAAAAGAACAGGACTCTGCATTGCCGCATGCTGGAAATGTGGGATGCATGGTCCAATGGTAGGGAACCACCCAGTACCATCCTGGGTTTCCTAGAGATAATTCCCAGGGCAGGCGGGACATCCAACATCCCCATAAGCTACCCAGCCACGCCGTTTGGATATCCAACTATGTCGAATCACTGTGTCGGAAGGCCTTCTGAGGTTCACCCCCAGGCCCTGTTTTCCGGTGTGTCTTCCAATATCTTCACCGCACCACCAATCTCTTCCACTGCTCCGCCGACTATCTCTGGACCAAGTTTCGAGCCGCCAACATTCACATTCCAAACACCGTCCGTCCATCTGGATACCACTCATATTACTCCCAATGCATATCCCCAACAACCTCAGATTGAGGTCACTTTGGGACAAGATAATAAAATCCTCGAGCACGAAGAAATAACTCAAAAAATGAAGAGTATTGAACAGAGCCTCAAGAATATACAGGGGCTGAGTGGGCAGAAAAGCGTCTCCTATGCAGATTTGTGCATGTTCCCGCACGTCCAGTTGCCTCTTGGGTTTAAAACCCCCAAGTTTGAAAAATATGACGGGCATGGGGACCCCATATCTCATCTGAAAAGGTACTGTAACCAGCTCCGGGGAGCAGGTGGGAAAGAGGAACTTCTCATGGCATATTTTGGAGAAACCTTGACGGGAATTGCATCACAATGGTACATGGACCAGGATATATCCCGCTGGCACATATGGGATGACCTGGCACGGGACTTTGTCCGGCAATTCCAATACAATGTGGACATCGCTCCTGATAGGAACTCATTATCCAATCTAAAAAAGAAACCCTTAGAGAGTTTCAGAGAGTACGCCATCAAATGGCGCGAGCAGGCCTCCAGGGTCAAACCTCTGATGGATGAGGTTGAAATGGTCAGCGTCTTTCTACAAGCACAGGAAGCTGATTACTTCCAAAATATGATGCAGCCATGGGCAAACCATTTGCGGGAGCAATAAAAATTGGAGAAATGGTGGAGAATGGTCTAAAAATTGGTCGTATCCTGAGCCAATCTGCATAAGAGCAACCTCCCAGGCCATCCAAAGTGGATCCGGGAGTGCAGCCAACAGAAAAAAGAAAAAAGAAGGGGCCATGATGGTTTCCGATGTCAGGAAGCCTCGACAATAGCCACGTCCCTTTCCCAAAGCTTCCCAACATTACTATCATCACCAAGACACAACTTATGCTACATCCCCTCTTCCCTATGCAGTAATGAACGCTCAACCACATCCCAGGCTGCAACAACAATACAATCAGAATAGAGCTTCACCTCCGAGAAACAACCATCCCCCCCAGCTCCATATAATCCACGCCTTCCCCAAAACTACTCGTACAACACCTACTCCCGTGAACCACCAAGGAAACCCAACTTCACTCCTATCGGGGAGCCATATTCAATCCTCTTCCCAAAATTAGTCCAGATGGGGCTTCTACAACCCGTACCTCCGACCAGCAAAACCCAGTATCGGCATCATACAAGTAGGGAACCAATTGTGCCTACCATTCAGGAGCATGAGGGCATGACACGGAGGAGTGTTGGACCCTCAAAAGGGCCGTGGAAAGCCTTATAGAACAAAATAAAGTGGTGTTAAGGGACAAAGAAGATCCCAATGTGACGAACAATCCACTGCCCACTCACAATCATGGGCCCGTCATCGGCATGATTTACGAGGACCAGGATTTCGGTCCAGCTCTAAAGGCCATCATCGCCATCACAGATGTGGAAAGAAAACCCAAGGCGGCACCCAAACCAGTCGAGGAGATGAAGAAGAGTAACCCCATCCCCCAGGTCACGAAAAAGGTTGAGACTGAAACAAATAGGGGACCCTCTAAATACGTTGTCCTTTACATCCCCAAGGCACACAGGAAGGAACAAAGCGTGTTGAGCCCTCCTAGAAGGTTACAATTCAACAAGGCAATAATGAATGGCCCAAAAATGTATGTGCCGAAAGGGACGTATGTGGCGCGGGGGCAAATAATTTCACCAAGGCTGAATGAGCCCGTGGTTATTAGCCGCGCGTCGCAAACTCCCATGAAGAATACTACTGCCGCCCCCTGGAATTACCACAGGACGGTGGTGACGTACAAAGGGAAAGAGATTACTGGGGAAACAGGCGATATAAACTCATCAGATAAATACCTCGACCTCGAAGAACTAAACAAAAGCAAGATGAAACGCTTTTCGCCTAAAAGGCCGATCAGTGCCGGAGAGGTAGAAGAATTATTCGAGAATATGAAAATTGCTGAATATGCCATAATCGAGGAGCTCAGAAAGTCCCCCACTCAGGTCTCACGTCTATCCTTGCTGGTAAATTCAAACGATCATCAGAAAATCCTGATCAAAACCCTTAACGAAGTATACATTCCGGCCAACACCACAATTGAGCAAATGGAAAGAATGGCAAAATGATTTTTTGAAGTCAACCGGATCTCATTTAGCAAGAATGACTTGCCCCCGGAAGGGGCTTCCCACAACAAATCTCTCCACCTACATGTTAAATGTGAAGGTTACTATGTGAAAAGGGTTACGATGGATGGTGGATCTTGGGTTGATATTTGCCCTCTATCGACCCTACAAAGAATGGAGATCGGGACTGAGAGAATCAAGCCCAACAATGTGTGCGTCCGTGCATTTGATGGTATCAAGAGAGACACGATCGGGGAGATTGATTTGGTCTTGACAATCGGCCCTGTAGGTTTTGAAGTGACATTCCAGGTCATGGATATGGATACTTCCTACAGTTATCTCCTGGGAAGGCCTTGGATCCATGCGGCAGAGGAAGTTCCATCTACTCTCCACCAGATGGTTAAGTTCAATTATGAGGACCAGGAAATTGTGGTCCTTGGGGAAGACGAGCAGTCTATTTACAGGGACCCATCAGCCCCCTGCCTGGAAGCAAGAGAGGGCATCGAGCACATAGTCTACCAGGCTTTCGAGATTGTGGTTGCGGACCAGTATGAGGAAGGAACCCCGTGCCCTCAAACCTTCATATCAAATGCGTCAATTATGGTCGCCAACAACATGATTAAACATGGGTACACACCTGGAAAAGGGCTCGGGGTGTCCTTGCAAGGCGTTAAAGAACCCGTCACTTTGCCTACCAATAAAAAGTTTTTTGGCATAGGGTTTAAAGCTACTCCCGACGATGAACAATGGGCTGACCAACGTAAGAAAAATGGTTGGGTATTGCCTCAGCCTATCCCGCACATCACCGCATCATTTGCCAAGCCAAAATACGTGGAGGAAGAGGAAGAGGCTTTCACGGCCGAAGAAATAGAATAAATATGCGGAGCAATGAGGCAGATGTTGTATGAGGCCCATTTGGTCTAACTAGGAGAAGGCTCCAGCACTAACGAACTACAGTATATGGGGCCTGACGCCAAGTTGCAAAACTGGAAGGCTACTCCATTCCTCGTCAGGTGGGAGTCCCGGTAGTTCAGCTTTTGCCATCCTTTCTGCACTATGAGTTATTTCAGGGTGTAACTCAAGTGTTTTTAAATTCTTGCCTTTAAATTCCGATGTAAACCCNGTTTTGTTTACTTTTCTTGTTTTTTGGTCCTAATAATGCGGCTTTAAAAAACATGACATGCTTGCGGACTTCATGCTCTGATCTTAATACGCCGTCTAACCTCGAAATAATGAATCAAGAACTGGAATATGACGAAGAAGAGGCTTTAGGGAAATAAATCGAGAATTGGAAAAAATCGAGAATAAGCCTAAGCCAAACTTAAACGAAATGGAACCCGTTAACTTGGGAAATGAAGAAGAGATTCGAGAAACCATGATAAGCATCCACACGGATGAAAAGACTCGAGACGCCTTGATTCAACTCCTAGTTGAATTCAAAGACGTGTTTGGTTGGTCCTACGATGACATGCCCGGACTAAGTGTGGACTTGGTGGTACACAAATTGCCACCCTACCCCGGTCATCCACCTGTCCAACAAAAGCAGAGGAAATTTAAAACAGACATGAGTGACAAGATCAAATAAGAGGTCGCTAAACAACTAAAGGCTGGAGTAATCCGAGTGGTCCAATACACCACCTGGCTGGCCGATGTGGTCCCGGTGCCTAAAAAGGACGGAAAGGTCCGAGTATGTGTCGACTACCGAGATTTGAATAAAGCAAGTCCCAAAGATAATTTTCCACTGCCAAACATACATATCCTAGTTGAAAATTGTGCCAAACATGAGGTACAGTCTTTTGTCGATTGCTATGCCGGATATCACCAGGTGTTGATGGATGAAGANGCCAAACATACATATCCTAGTTGAAAATTGTTCCAAATATGAGGTACAGTCTTTTGTCGATTGCTATGTCGGATATCACCAAATGTTGATGGATGAAGAGGATGCAGAAAAGACAGCCTTCACTACACCCTGGGGAACATACTGTTACCGGGTCATGCCATTTGGTTTAAAGAACGCTGGGGCAACTTATATGAGGGCCATGGCCGCCATATTTCACGACATGATGCATCAGGAGATTAAGGTGTACGTGGATGATGTAATCATTAACTCCAGAACCCAAAGTGACCATGTGCAGCATTTGAGGAAATTCTTCGAACGCCTGTGCAGATATGATTTGAAATTAAACCCATCCAAATGCGCTTTCAGAGTTCCATCTGGAAAATTACTGGGATTTATAGTCATTCGACGGGGCAATTGAGCTGGACCCAACAAAGATAAAATCTATTCGGGATCTCCCACCCCCGAGAACCAAGAAGGAAGTCATGAGTCTGTTGGGTAGGTTGAATTACATCAGCAGGTTCATCGCTCAGTTGACCTCCACATGCGAGCCTATATTTAAGCTGTTGAAAAAAGATGTAGCCATCAAATGGACAGACGATTTCCAAGACGCTTTTGGCAAGATCAAAGAATATCTGTCAAATCCTCCAGTGTTAGTCCCACCAGAACCAGGGAGACCTTTGTTCCTATACCTGAAATTGTTAGAAAATTCCTTTGGGTGTGTTCTCGGGCAACATGATGCAACCGGGAAGAAAGAGCAGGCCATTTATTACTTAAGTAAGAAGTTCACAAGCTACGAGGCCAAGTATTCTCAGTTAGAAAGGACTTGATGTGCTCTAACTTGGGTCTCTCAGAAGTTCCGACATTATTTATTGGCTTATACCACCTACCTCATCACGAGACTGGATCCTTTGAAGTACATATTCCAAAAGCCAATGCCCACCAGGAGATTAGAAAAATGGAAAATCTTGCTCACAGAATTCGATATTGTCTATGTCACTCGCACAGCTATGAAAACTCAAGCATTGGCCGATCATCTAGCTGAAAATCCGGTTGATGATGAATACCAACACTTGAGCACTTATTTTTCGGATGAAGAAATCAACTCCGTCGAAATAATCTCGGAAGGCACTGACACCTGGAAAATGTTCTTCGACGGGGAAGCCAATGAGAAAGGTATTGGGATATGGGCAATCTTGATTTCACCCACAGGACAACACTACCCTGCCACGGCCTGCCTCCGTTTCTTCTGCACAAACAATACTGCTGAATATGAAGCTTGTATAATAGGCATGAACATGGCCATTGACATGGATGTAGATGAGTTGTTGATCATGGGGGGCTCCGATTTGATCATTAAGCAGGCTCAGGGAGAGAGGGAAACTCGGGATGTTAAACTCCTTCCCTACAGACAGCATGTGGAGAATCTTAGTAAGCGATTCAAATCCGTCGAGTTCAGATATATTCCTCGGTGCTACAATGAGTTAGCTGATGCACTGGCCATCCTAGCTGCAATGCTGCCCTATCCGGGTAATGTTCACATAGACCCATTGGAGATCCAAATCAAGGAAAGACATGGTTATTGCAACACGGTCGAAGTAGAACCCGATGTCCAACCACGGTATCATGATATTAAAATATTTTTGAAGACAAGAAAATATCCCGAGCAGGCGACCGGAGACCAAAAGAGAACCATCTGAAGGCTCGCCAGAAGTTTCTTCCTAAGTGGGGAAGTACTGTATAAAAGGACTCCCGACCTAAATCTGTTAAGATGTGTAGACACCAAAGAGGCCGAAAGGATCATGGGCGAGGTCCATTCAGGAGTATGCGGTCCCCACATGAATGGGTACGTCCTCGCAAAGAAAATCTTGGGGGCTGGACATTATTGGATGACCATGGAGAAAGATTGTTTCGGTTTCGTCCGAAAGTGCCATAAGTGTCAAATACATGGCNTCGAGGCCGTCACGTTCAAAGCGTCACTAAGAAAGTGGTGGTGGATTTCATGCATGCTAATATCATATGTCGTTTTGGTATCCCAAAAACTATCATTATCGACAATGCCGCGAATCTAAAAAGTAACTTGATGAGGGGGGTATGTGAACAGTTCTAGATAACACACCGCAACTCGACCCCTTACCGGCCCAAAGCCAATGGCACCGTTGAAGCAGCAAACAAAAACATCAAGAAAATTCTCAGGAAAATGATTCAAACATCCAGGCAATGGCATGAAAATCTGCCTTTTGCATTGTTGGGATATCGCACGACCGTGCGCACATCGGTTGGAGCTACCCCTTACCTATTGGTTTATGGCACTGAAGCCGTAATACCCGCAGAAGTCGAAATTCCTTCCCTTCGGATTATTGTCGAAGCAGAAATTGAGGACAATGAGTGGGTCAAGACCCGACTGGAGCAATTAACTCTGATTGATGAGAAAAGAATGGTCGCAGTGTGCCACAAACAATTATACCTTCAAAGAATGGCCCGCTCTTACAACAAGAAAGTGCGACCTAGGAACTTTGAAGTAAGGCAACTCATTTTAAGACGTATCCTCCCGCACCACGAAGAAGCGAAAGGAAAATTCGCCCCAAACTGGAAAGGTCCATACATCATAAGAAAATTACTACCAAAAGGAGCGTTATACCTGGGGGGGACATCGAAGGAAATGACCCCGAAACGACTGTCAATGCAGATGCCGTCAAAAGTTACTATGTTTGATCCTCCATATATATTTTCAAATGTTCTCTGGTTGGGATGACGAAGGCTTTCATTCTTGCTACCCAAACACCATTAACCCTTTTTGCAAACCCTTTGAGCCGGTTACTCTTCTTTGATTACCCTCTTTGGAACCCGAAAGTGTTATTGGAAAACAAAAAAAGAGATGTTTTTAAAATTAAAATAAAATCAAAACAAAAACCAAAAAAAAATGCCCTGAACTACGTTCGACTTGATTCCGAAAGGATACGTAGGCAGCCTCTCCCTGGGGTTCAGTCACACCAAAATAAAATTAAAATAAAATCAAAACAAAAACCAAAAAAAAATGCCCTGAACTACGTTCGACTTGATTCCGAAAGGATACGTAGGCAGCCTCTCCCTGGGGTTCAGTCACACCAAAACAAAAATCCATATTTCCCCAAGAGTTTAAGCTGGGGAAAGTGTTAAGATTCGGCGATGTGTCGCCTTAAAGGTTCCAAAGTTGTTATTCAACGCAAATTCTTTTCACTAAAAACCCTATTCAAGTCCTTCCGATCAATTGGCAAAGACGTCCATAACTGGAGGATACAGTTGTTTGGATCCAAATACAAGCAAATGAGGAAAATTAAAATGAGAGAGTCTCATTGGTGAAAACCCACACGGGCACCATGAGGCGACGGTAAGCAGAGAAATTAAAAATGAGAGAGTCTTTTTAGTGAAAACTCGCAAAGAGCACTACAAGGCGAGGGTGAGAAGAGAAATGAGAGAGGTTAGTTGGTGAAAACCCGCAAAGGGCGCCACTGAGCGAAAAGGATAATGGGTCACTGACATGGACACAACCCGGGGCAAGGTCTCTCAATTTTGAGGTAATAGTTGTGATGAATTTCTGAGAGTCGGACGGTTTACGCGGATCAGGAATCCAGTCCAAAGGGCATGTCATGTTCATTGAAGTTCGCATGCACTCCAGATAAGTCCTTCTTTCCTTTCCCCAAAAGGGACGCCTCTTGTTTAAATTCGTTGTCCATTCTGTCGTTTACTTTTCTTTTGAATCCCTTTCGGTCAAACTCTGTCCCGAAACTAAGGCAAAGAAGAGATGGCAAGACTGATTTACAGGGCTCTCATTTGACGCGGGTCAATATGCAAAAGGCACCCATCCACGTCAGGGGCATCGAGTTGGTCCCGACTGGCCACAATGGCCGATGATTCAAACTCAAAACCTTAAAAGGAAAAAATCAAATTGAAGTGCCTATAAAGGCGAATGAAGTTAAAAGGTTGAGTCCCGCGAGGCTAACCATCTTTGCTAGGTTTGAAAAGTCGAAGTATTCCAAATGACTTAAAGTTACAATTGGAAGAAAAGTCAGAAGTGAAAAGCCGATAAAGGCAAAATAAAGTTGGAAAGGTTAAGTCCCACACGACTAACCATCGCAACAGAATTTGAGGAGCCAAAACTCCCCCCCCCCCCCCCCCCCCCCCCCCCCA
>ML386006.1:126392-156905 GCA_005239525.1 Nicotiana knightiana
CTCTTGATACTTTGGAAATCCAAAAGAAAAAGCAAGTGAAAAGCCTACAAAGGCAAAAAAAAGTCAGGATACTGGATCCCACGTGACCAATTGCCATCCAGAAAGACAAGGTCCCCGGGATTAGAGATGAAACCCAATACCCAGCAAACAAGCAAGTGTTTGAGGTCTTCATCAAAAGAACTAAGGTCAAGCAGTTGAAAGTCAAAGCCGCAAAACCAACCACCATTTCAAACTAACGAATTTTTCTTTGTTTGAAGGAAACAGGTGCAGCTCGAAGGCAACCATGCAACAAGCAGGTGCAACCAAAATAAATTGTGCAAGGGCTGGAAGGAGCTCCGCAGCATTGACTCCAAAGAAAAGGAAGTTTCCTCCAAGAAATATTTTTTCGCATGCATAAAAAAACAAAAATAAAAAGAAGAATAAGAGATGAATAATTGAAGTTGAAAATAACTCAAAGTATTATGGGGCCTCCAATCCCCAATTACACTTTTTCCCGACGCAGGGTATACACTCCCGTAGTCGATGCCAATCAAGGGTATACACTCCTTAGCTGATGTTTTCTTTTCCAATCAAGGGTATACACTCCCTGGTTGATGTTTTCTTTTCCAATCAAGGGTATACACTCCCTGGTTGATGTTTTCTTTTCCAATCAAGGGTATACACTCCCTTGTTCATGCTTTATTTTTCAATCAAGGGTATACACTCCCTGGTTGATGCTTCCTTTTCCAATCAAGGGGATACACTCCCTGGTTGATTTTCATTTCCCAAAGCAGGGTATACACTCCCGTAGTCGATGCCAATCAAGGGTATACACTCCTTGGTTGATGATTTATTTTCACATCAAGGGTATACATTTCCTGGTTGATGTTTTCTTTTCCAATCAAGGGTATACACTCCCTAGTTTATGCTTTCTTTTCATATCAAGGGTATACACTCCTTGGTTGATGCTTTCTTTTCCAATCAAGGGTATACACTCCCTGGTTGATATTTTCTTTTCCAATCAAGGGTATACACTCCCTGGTTGATTTTCTTTTCCGAACGCAGGGTATACACTCCCGTAGTCGATGCCAATCAAGGGTATACACTCCCTGGTTGATGCTTTCTTTTCCAATCAAGGGTATACACTCCCTGGTTGATGTTTTCTTTTCCAATCAAGGGTATACGCTCCCTGGTTGATTTTCTTTTCCGAGCGCAGGGTATACACTCCCGTAGTCGATGCCAATCAAGGGTATACACTCCCTGGTTGATGCTTTCTTTTCCAATCAAGGGTATACACTCCCTGGTTGATATTTTCTTTTCCAATCAAGGGTATACACTCCATGGTTGATGTTTTCTTTTCCAATCAAGGATATACACTCCCTGGTTGATGCTTTCTTTTCCAATCAAGGGTATATACTCCCTGGTTGATTTCTTTTCCAACATAGGGTACACGATCCCTAGTTGATTTCATTTTGCAACATAGGGCTCCAAACCCCTAGTTGATCCCGCTTTGAGATATAGGGTATCCACTCCCTAGTCTGCAGTAACTCCGGATGCACTAGTCCCAACTTTTCATTGCATTCAATAATGAAGTAGCATAGAGTTTGTTACAATAACTCACGAAATTTCCCTAGTGAAAACTGGGGCAGAAAAACTTCGTTCGTTTGTTTTAATTTTTATGCAGATTACATTTCTAGGACATTGGAACTCGAGACGAACAAAAAGAAGAAGTAAACAAAGATTGAATCCAAAATTGCACAAACGTGGAAGATGTGGACTATTCAGGACGAGATTGAAGTCATCCGTCCAGTATATCTTGCTTTTATCCGAGGAACGATAAGACAAAACCAGCATCTGTGATTAACAAACACCAGGATCCACGTCAGAGTCAGCAAAAGATCAAGACTCAAGACAAAGTCCTAGATAGAAATCTTGTAATTTAGCAGTTGATAGGTTTAGTTAGTCCTTCATTTTGTACTTGGGTGTAATAAGGAGATCAGCAGCAGTAACAGCAACAACCGCAGTGAAACCACAATTACTTGGTACTCCCATCTACCAAAACCTCCAGAACTACACTGACCTGATTCCTTTATAACCAAGGATATGTAGGCAACTTTTGAAGCAAGGTTCGATCAAGCTTTTCCAAAAATGCTTCACAATGGAACATATGAATAAGTAAAAGTCGTTTATTGCTGCTCACTTTGTCTTTGCCCGAAAACTCTTCGTGTTTCCGAGCAAAGAGGGGCAGCTGTGAGCATGTGATTTTTACTCGCCATATCGTCCTATAAAAATCTCAATAAATCAATTGATTTTTCGAATTTTTGTTGAATTTTAGTAAATTAATTCTGAACTGTTAGTCATAATTCATTCTTTTTATTGCATCATAAAATTATGAATTTATTATTTGTAATTAATTGATTAAATAACAAGTGGATAATGATTATTCGATGTAATATGGATTTGACAACTAATTACTAAAATTAATCATTTTTACCCAATAAATCACTGATTTTAATTAAGAGTATAAAATTAATGGTTTTACTCCTAATCAATCTATGATTAAATGAAATAATTAGAACTATTTATTACTTTTTTAAGTAGGTTTGGTTTTAATTAAATTGAGATTAATCAATTATAGGGTTAATTAGGGTGTTAATTAATTATAGGATGATAATTAGATTTAATTTGTTATAAGAGTGTTAATTAGGACCTGGGTTGATTTTGCCCAAGCCCAAAATAATTAGCCCCTGCAAACACCCAAACTACCCAGCCCAATACACCTCCTAACCGGCCTGGCCCCCCCATTACACCAAACGACACCGTTTAAGTCACAGCAGACCCCAGTCGTTGATCTCCTAAGATCTAATGGCTGGGAACCCCCAAAGCCTAAGTATAAAACTGTCCAAACCTTACCCCCACACCCCATTCGAACCATAAGTATTACACCCCCTATCCGTCTCTCTCATCTGTCTCTCTAACCCTTCGCAAACCCTAGCCGCCTCATCAGGTTCCGCCGCTTTCCGGCCACCGTACCTCCACCAATCTACCCCAAACTCTCACCCTATAACCTTCTCCTCCCCCTTAATCCCATCCCACAACTAGTTTCCCAAAAAAACCGCCCAGTTTCGACCAATCTTATATCTGAAAATCCAAAAGGGGTTGACTTCCTCTACGAGTTGATTCCAAGACCTCCAGTGGTTCACACTGGCATGAGTCGATAGCTCTTGTTGAGTGCTATCGATTCATGTGGGTTTGGACCATTTCCACTCTCGTCCGAGATCAGCCAAGTTACGGCTAGTCACCGAAATCTGTCCAAAATCCCTTCACTGGTACCCCTCCTCCCCCCCCCCCTCCCGATTTTAGCTTCCCCCTTGATTTTTCAAAGAAAATCAGAACATGTGTGTTTACCGTCTGTTTCTTTGGTTAATACATCTTTGTTTTTAGTCTATGCTTTCCATTAATATGTTGCTGCTCTTGTTTAGTATTTGTTTGTTCTGCCCGATTAGTTAAACGTTTGAATACATGAGCTGATTATGTAACAACCATTTTAGGTCTAAATCGATTAGCTTGAATTCTATATGCATTTTTTTGTATATATTTGATATCAATGCCCTGAATTCATGTCTTGTTTAGGATTCTGCTTGTTCCCTGAAGTTGACTATCAGCCATGGTCTTTTGTTGTAGACTTTGTTCGATTACTTGTTCAAAAATGCGATTTTATCTTGTTTGGACCCTGTCACCTAACTGCTACCCCTATCCCAACTGCTTACATGACATGTGTATCTAAAATGTTGATTAATTAAGTTAACTAACCTAAAACTTGACATTGGTTAGTCATTTAGAGTTAATTAACCAAGTCATTAGGGATTTGATCATGCTTGATGCTTAAAAACAGGTTAGCTGATTTACGACTTCACTTAAGATTAAAGTTAATCACTCAGTAAAGTTAATCAACTAGATAAACTTAATAAAAATTTTCGAACAAATTAACTTAGCTAGCTATTGATTTTCATAATAAGTCTTTTGATCAGCTAAGTTTCAATTGATTAATCAAGTTGATTCAACTAACCTAAGTATAAAAATCAAGATTAGTCTCAATTGAGCTTAATTAAATTGATGATTAGTCAACCTAAACCTAGATAACTAGTATGAAATCAACCCTAGGCACTTAATCAATTGACCTTTCACTAGTTTTGACTCAACCATAGTTAGGAACAACTAATGGTTGACTAAAGAACATAACTAAGGTTAACTAACAAAACTTTAAATAATAACCCAAGTGAGCTTAACCTTGATTACCCAGTGGTAAATTCAGGGACTCCAAGGGGTACAACACGTAATGTAAATTTAGGAAATCAGATTTTAAGGTTAAAAGGGTATTTTCTAAAGAGAAAAAGTTCTGAATAGGGCCAGATGTCCTAAATATAGGGTTGGCAGATGCCCTATGTACTATTGAGTGTTGTTTTTCAGCTTTGGATAGGGAATATTCAAAAGAATATCTCATTCCCAAATATCCTATAAATAGACCCTCTTTCTAGAGATGAAGGGGTTACATTTTTGACACTTTTTGAGCTGCTGGAATACAGAATCCTCCCTATTCAGAAATACTTTTTCCATTTAAAAGGTTTTGAAAAAGAAGAGTATTATTAGAAAATCTGATTTCCTTTTGAATAAATTCATAAGTAAATGGCCTAGTTCAGCTGCTATCTTGTCTTTTCTGAATTTTGGGTTTCTGGAGGTTTTCCTTCAAACATTGATACTCAAGATTTCTAGGTGTATTCTTGCTGGACTAGTTTTTCCTCTGGTTTTCTGTTTGTTGTTGCTGAAATTCACCTTTTGATTACTGCCTACACTTGACCTTTATTTGGTCAAGTTTTCTGTTGTTTTACTCTTAAAGAAGGTATGTAGCCATTCATCCGTTCTCAATGAAATGTTGATTTGAAATTGTCATCTTCTGTTCATTATGAGATGTTTGTTTTGATGTCTGAAACTCTTTTCTTCTGCTCTATATAATGTGACAATGTGGGTGTGGTAATGAGTTTATGAGTGTGATAAATGTAGTCATGTTGTTGGTATATTTATTTTATTTCAAATTATAGGTATATAAATGTAGTTGATACTCGTAGTTCTACCTTCTAAAAATAAGGCTGCATTAAGGTGTAGAATCTGACCTTCTCTGTGGTCAGGTTCTCTCTATAAGTGTGCAGAAAATATGCTTTCAATTGAGTCTCTTTGGTCAATAAAGAGATTCAACAAAAAAGTCTCTAAATAGGTTAGTATTAGCACTAGGGTAGATGAATTTGACCTGTTAATGGTCAAATTCACCCCATGATAGTGCACAAAAGTAGTATAACTGGCTGATGTTTACCCTTCAAAAGGGGTATAAAGTATGTAGTTGTTAAGGGCATTAGAATGAGAATCTGAACCCTTGGATGGTCAGATTCATCCTCTAAAAATGCCTAGATAAGCAAAGTTCCTATAGAGTTAGAATTATGTTAGTATTAGCGCTTTGGTAGATAAATCTGACTCTTTAATAGTCAAATTCACTCCCTAGGTAGTGTATAAACAGTAGCCTAGAGTGCTGAAAATAACCCTCTACGGATATAAAGTGGATAATCAAAGGTTCCTTAGAGGAAAGAATCTGAATCCTTTATTATGGTCAGATTTATCCTCTTAAAATGCCTAAAGAATCAAGTTAAGGAATTAATATAAACTGAAGGTCCAAAGTATGAAATGACATTCTGGAGTTGAGTTGATCCTTTTATGATCATATTCACTGAGAAAGCGCATAAACAATTCTGCCAGATAGTATGGTTTAAACACACGCAATATCAGGATTAAAACTGACCTCTTCATGGTCAGTTTGGTTTTGGTAGTTGCACAACACCTCAATTATATTGGGGGTGTTCTACAGATTACAAAGAGAAGGCTCAAACATAAGGCCTTAAGGGAGTTTCAAGTCAGCAAATTAGTTAGAATCTTATTTTTAGTTTCTTTAATTCTGGAAAGTGTATAGCGGCAGGGAAAACCAGTAATCCGTTGTGTTATGCTCATAAGTGTATGTATGAATGAACGTGTATTTTTATTACCATATATCCTATTTATTCATCAAACTGGAAAGTAAAGATTATTAAGACTTAGTTGGATTTCCTGAACTAATGACCTCCCTATAAATTAGCCACAATTAGAATCGGCCAAAAGAGTCAAATGATAACTTGTGCTAAATATGGCCATAGCCCAAGATTTGTGTCCTTTAGAATTTAAGCTTAAACAATATTCCACATATCCTTTAGGTTGAAAAATACATCTTTAGGTTGAAATTTGGAAAAGAATCAACTCATATCTCAAATTACCATAAACTACACCCGGGAGTGGAAACTCATGCCCCCGACCCTCACTCCAAACAACTAAATAAGATGCATATAGCAACCACTGTTGCATTTCATGTGACGTGATTACCATGTGTTCAAAAACAACAATTGTACGTCATCGTAACTTGTCCAAGATAAATCCATAAAACGTCCTAATTATTTTTAAAACTAAAATTTTCCTTCAAATAGAAAACATAAAGAATAATCAAACATCACCTCAAATAGGCACTATAAAACCGTCATCTTGACTACGTAATCTACACGCGGGTGTGACAACTCATGTCCCCGTCTTCAACTTCAAACTAATAAAAATCACATGTTGTAATTACGGGTGCATTTCATGTGACGTAGTTATAATGTGTCCAAAAACAAATAAGTGCACGACATCGTGACTTATTCAAGATAAATCCATAAATATTAAAAGCGGTTTCAAAAGTAAAAAAAAAAAAAAAAGGCTAAAAAGCACAATAGGTTTAAAATATGTAAATAATTAGATGATTACGCCAAATATTAATAGTTAAGCGACAGTGCTAGAACCACGGAATTCCAGAGTGCCTAACACCTTCTCCCGGGTTAACAGAATTCCGTACTCGGATTTCTGGTCGCAGACAAACTAAAACAGAGTCAAAATTTCCTCGGTTTGGGATTTTTTTTTTAAACGGTGTCCCGGAGCATCGTCAAAAATCCGGGTGGCGACTCTGAAATAATAATAAGTCCCAAAACTGAATAATATCACTTTAATTGGAAAAACTCCCTTATTACCCTCACCGGTGAAAAATGAGGTGGGACATCGGGGACTTGAATATTGAATACTTTCTAGTTTTTTCTTTAATTTTTTATTTCGTCAAGTATAACATTAGTTGATAGTTGCTCTGCTCTTAGGAACCTTGATTGAATGCCAAGGGTCAGAAGCCAAGACAGACTTCAAGGCTTTAACCCCGAATAATCTTCAGGCACTAGTACAAATAATGAGAGAACATTTCATATGAGGTTGAGGGAAGCAAGGGATACAAATAATCTTCAGGCACTAGTACAATTTCCTGTGAACATGGTAGAGGAACAACATATGGTTGTTCAGGAGGTTGCGATGCCAACATTTCTAATGTCACGTCCAGCATTGTGAAGCCCAGAATCACTGGGCACTTTGAGCTGAAACAGAGCATGATCTAGATACTTCATGCGAATGGGAAATTTATGAGTCTTCCACACGAGGATCCATAATAGCATATCCTAAATTTCTTGGAGATTAGTGATACTTACATCACTAACGGGGTCACTCTAGACTATGTGAGGCTCACACTTTTTCCGTTCTCTATGTTGGGCGAAGCAAAGTGATGGCTGAAAGCAGAACCAGCTAATTCTATTACATCACGAAATGATCTGGAGAGGAAATTTTTGGCAAGGTTCTTCCCTTCAGGAAAAACTGCAAAGATCATTAGTGAGATAGTCTCCTTCAAATAGAAATCAGGGGAGTCTTTATACTCAACTTGGAAGAGGTTCAAGGGGCTGCTCAGAGATTGTCCTCATCACAATCAGACAAACGAAGTGTTAGTTCACACTTTTATAGAAGGGTTACATCCTAAGACAAAGATTGTGGTAGATGCTGCAGCTGGAGGTAAAGTGTTGGAGAAAATCTTTGATGAGATATATGCATTATTGAACAAATTCTCCAAAAGTAATCCTGATTGGCAAGGAGAGATGGGTAGACACATAGTGCAAAAATCTGTAGGGGTTCTCGAGTTAGATGTGGTCTCTGCATTATCAGCGCAGATTACCACATTTACCAACCAAGTCAATCAGATGATCTTGGTTATTAACAAGAAACAAGCCCGCCAGTGCAACAAGTTCAAATATTTTGTGAAGTTTGTGGAGAAGGTCACATGAGCGATCTATGCCCAGCATATCCAGAGTCTGTATATCTTGTGGGTAATGAAAATTGAGGTCAGACAAATCCATATGGGGACACTTACAATCCTAACTGGAGGAACCACCCAAACTTCTTTTGGGGTGGAAACCAAGGTGCTCAGAATCAGTACAGGCCACAAGCACCTCAACAACAATATAGACCACCTCAGGCTGAACAACATGAAAACTCGACGAGTCACCTTGAGGAGATGATGAAGAGATTAATGGCTGACCAACAGGCCCAAACAGCAGAGATGATAAAAAAATTAATAGCTGACTAGTAGGCCCGAGTAGCAGTGATGAGAAATTTGAAGCGACAAATGGGGCAACTTACCAGTGCCCAAAATACTCGACCAGTTGGAGTCCTTCCTAGTGATACGGAGCCTAATCCTAAATCTCATGTCAATGCGGTTACCTTGAGAAATTGAAGAATATTAGAAGAAGTTCCAAAGAAAAAGAAGTATACGGCTAGTCCTGAAGGAGAATTAGTTCCCAAGCCAGTTGAGTAGAATGAGAAAGAGAATAAAGGATCAAAGCCAGTAATAGTGACAAGGCCACCACCTCCGTTTCCACAAAGAGTGCAGAAGCAAAAAGATGATGCAAAGTATGAGAAATTCTTAGATATTTTGAGCCAAGTGCGTGTGAATTTGCCTTTCGTGGAAATTTTGCATGAATTGCCTAAGTATGCAAGGTATCTCAGAGATCTTGTGGCAAACAAGCAAATACATACAGAGTTTGAAATGGTTTCACTTACTGAAGAGTGCAGTGCTAGAGTTCAGAGTAAACTTCCTTCTAAGTTGAAGGATCCTGAGAGTTTCACAATTCCTCTATCTCTTGGAAAACAAGAAGTAGGTAGAGCCCTGTGTGATTTAGGAGCTAGTATAAATTTGATGACATCCTCTTTGTTCAAGCAACTCGGATTGGGGGTGCTTATACCTACTAATATTACTTTACAGTTAGCAGATAGGTCACTAGTTATGCCAGAAGGAATTATTGAGGATGTGTTAGTTGGAGTGGGAAAGTTTATTATTCCTATTGATTTTATTGTTCTTGATTACGAGGCAGATGAGGAAGTGCCCATTATTTTGGGGCGACCATTATTAGCTATTGGTGGAGAGATTATTGATGTGAGGAAAAGGAAATTGAAGATGAGAGTTGTAATGTGTACAAGGCACTTAAGCTCCCTATGCATTATGAGGACTTGTGCATGATTACTGTGGTCGAATTGAAGGGAATAGAGCAGAGTCCTTATGTAAATTGTAGTGATCCATATGGGACAACTGAGTAAGAAGAGGTGGTGTTGCAAGCTGAGTGTATAAAGATGATTGAGAAAAGAGTCAGAGATGAAAGACGATATCTTCTGAGAGCATGCAAAAAGGCTAGACTTCATGGAAGAAAGAAGAAGAGAAAGCGCGTAGCCTGAGCAGAGTCGTGCCACGACTATAATAAGGCTCTTGTTAGGAGGCAACCCAGCCAGTAATTTTTTTATTCATTATGTATAGTGTCTGTTATTTTTTTTTTGCAGAGTAGGGGAAGTCTGAGTACCCGAAGTTGAAGCTGAGGAGAACGTTTGAGCTTAAGTGTGGGGTCATCTGACCCTTAATATTGAGGATCATGTTCGAGCTAGACCTGAGAGGGTCTCATGGGAGAAAGAAGAAGAGAAAGCGTGAAACCTGAGCAGAGTAGCAGAGTCGTGCCACGACTATAATAAGGCGCTTGTTAGGAGGCAACCCAGCCTGTATTTTTTTTATTCATTTTTTATAGTGTCTGTTGTTTTTCTTTTGCAGAGTAGGGGAAGTCTGAGTACCCGAAGTTGAAGCTGAGGAGAACATTTAAGCTTAAGTGTGGGGTCGTCCGACCTTTAATATTGAGGATCATGTTCGAGCTAGGCCCGAGAGGGTCTCAGGGATTATTTCTCACCCTTATTTTAATATTTTTCTCTATGATCATGCATCGAGGACTATGCATAATATAAGTGTGGGGTGGGGAAACTAATTTCTGAAGTGTAATTGTATAAAACTATTTTTCTATTAGTTTTTCTTTTAGTACTCGTATTAGACATAGTCTAGGTTCTAGAAATACGGAAAACAAAATTCGAAAAAATCTAGGAATTTTCCCGACGATGGATCTTTTGGATGATTTTCTTGAGGAATAAATTCTGATTCAAAACACTATAAAGATTATTTTTTAGGATAGTTAGGTACTATCCCTTGGTTTTTCTTTGGGCGCCGGCTCTTTTCCAAAGGTCTAGCTCGAACCGGGTACTTTATTTTTTTTAGGAGTAGGTTAGGAAGAAACTGAGTTGCTCTGATATACCTAGTGACATGTTTGGTGCTGGTACATTAGGTTATGTCATACATTCTATCTTCCCGTGCATTTGGTTTGAATTGTGACGCCTAAGTAAAGTAAATAGCCTATTTTGTGACGTATTTTCTCAGTTGTTCGACTTATATGCTACATAGTGCATTATTGCTTAAATTTCTCAATTATATGTGCTTTCTTGAATTGAGAGTTGAACAGAACCGTCTGATTGAGTCATGTGCAATGTGTGTGTAAGGAATTGTGATTCTCTATGCTATCATGTGTAGTATAGAACTTGCCCTGTGTGTTAATCAAAGCAAAATTGTTAAGTTGTTCTAATCTAGGAGATGATGTAGGTGTTTCTTGCTTGAGCATAGATATGCTTGTCACTTGAAGATAAAGTTTCCGTTGTTAGCCCCGTTGAGCCTATAGACCTTTTCTTTGGTACCCACATTACAAGTTGTACCCCTGTTGTGTTCTTGATTTGAGATTGTTGAACCTTTACCTCCTAATGCACTTAGTCAATTAAAGAAGTAAAGTGAGAGATTTACGGAGTAGCTTTTGAGTGGAATCATGGAAGGACCCTTTGGTGTACTAAAGTTGAAATCAAAAGTCACTAGCCGATGAACATTAATGTATGGAGTGTGTGTAGAAACAAAAAAACAAAAAAAAAAGAAATAAAAAGAAGCATGCAAGAAGATAAAAAAAAATAATAGTCAAATAATGTATAAAAACTCACACACCTCCTAATTTTACTAATTTTTTCTAGTGGGAGTATAGAAATGCTTAATGAAAAAAAGGCTATGTTGTATATGGGTTGCATAAAATGAATTGGTTGAGAAGAAAATGTGTTCGAATTGTGAGTGTAGTGTATTAAAGTGCTTAGGAAGGTTAGTCATTATTCCTAAATGTATCATACCCGTCCCTTAGCCTACATTACAACCTTAAAGTCCTAATTGATCCTAGATTTGACTAGCTTAGATTAGTAGAGATGTACACTACGGGCAAGCTTATGGTACGACCACGGGATGCATATGAATTCTTTATGAGAGTGAACGAATTTTGTTCAATTGTGTGATATCCTTAATTTATATTCAAAATCATATTTGAATGTGTGGACTACTTTATATTCACTCTTTTATTTGTTAGTGAGGGCACATGATCTCATGAATGATTGATAATATTGTAAACTTTTCTTGTTGGGTGAGTGCGCGAGTTGAGGGTGCTTAGTGGTAACGAGTCGACTCTTGATGTTGGGTGGTTATGGATAGGTTGTTTGTATTGATTGAATTCAAATTGTTATACTTGGGCGTGCTTAAAACGGGAAGAATGTGAATTTTGCATGTTCAAGCTTTATTTCCGGTATATATCATAGTCAAGGTAGAGTGTATGGTTAAAAGTTGAAGTGCTCCTCTATAGTTGAGAATTGTACGTAGTTGGGGTATATTTAATAGTCTCATTTCTCGAGGACAAGCAAGAATTTAAATGTGGGGTGTTGATATTTAACTTAAAGTATATATATTTATATGTATATCGCCTCATGTTTTAGTCGTGTTTCGTGGATTTCGGATGTGAAATGCATTGATTTATTTAATTCGGGGTGTTTTTATATGTAGGAATCATCCGAAAGTAATTTGGGGAGAAAGGTGCGAGATTAGAGCCAAAATTGTGGAAAATGAAAAAATTGGGAATTTCAGCGCCACAGGCATTCAGGTGGCGCCCTTGGCAGAAAGTTCACTAAGCCAATGCCACGGCCAGCGTGGGGCGCTAGGCTAGACGCTGGTGACGGAAAAATTGTCTAAGTTTGCTCGGGACAAGGTTATTTCGGCCCTAGACCTACCCAACGCGTATAAAAGCAAGACTAAGCCTATTTTTGGAGGAGAGACGCCACTTCGAAGAGAAATTACACACGAGAAACATTCGGGATCGGAGAGATCACATTTTTCTTCATCTTTTCTTAGTATTTTCAATTATCCAACACTTATGAATTTTATTGATACTATCATGAGTGTCTAAAACCCATAGTTCTGGGGTTGTGATTTAGCTATGAATATTGTTGTTTAACGTTGACTTAACCTTGATTATAATTCATCAATATATGGTTGTTTCTTCAATTCTGTGATTAATTGTTTAATTGTCTGGCCAACAGATAGGTTCTATTTACAATCTATGCTATGCTTGGGAAAGCCATATTTAGATTAGAGAAGAATTGAAGAGAGTACGATCTTAACTCTGAGAGGGAGGATTTGTGGTTAGGATAGGAATATACCTAGTCACCGTGATTAATTAAATATCATAATCTTAATGTGTTCTTAATAGATTGATTCCATGGGAATATTGGCGCTAATCTATTTTGAATAGGTGAGTAGTACTTTGGGAGAAGGCTATGAGAGCAATTGTTCGATTAATTAGCAACCATGAGTGAATTGTATGAAAGGGATAGTTAACTAGAACACAATAGGATTGGTGAATCGATCACAACCCTGGAATATTTGTCTCTACTGAATACACAACAATCAATTTGTTGCTTGATACTTTAGTTACTACTTAGAATTATTGTTTAGTATAATCACACTCTTGAACTCGAATTGGCTCGAATGAATAACAATCTTGGTGAATTTAGTGGCTAGTTAATACAAGTCTTTGTGTGCTCGACACTCGGCTTATCATTTTATTACTTGTACGACCATGTATACTTACGTGTGCATTTGGAGCAACACCCAGCAACCAAATTTCGTAAATGCGATGGCTACTTTGCAATTGCCACTGTTGCATTTGTGACAAAATCATCACAAATGCGATGACACCAGTACCAGCACTCAAAAATCATAAAAACCATTCCGAAACGAATCTGAAACTCACCCGAGCCCCCCGAGGCTCTAAACCAACCACCCACACTAGTCCAAAAACACAACACGAAATCACTCACGTGATCAAAACATCAAAATAGCCTCTAAAATCACGAATCAGGCGCCAACACGCATGAAGATCATAATAAACTTCAAGAACATCTACAATCACAACCAAGCATCTGAATCATATATAATCAACTCCAAATGACATCAAATTTTACAGGCAAGTTCCATATAACATAACGGAGCTATTCCAATTCCCGTAACTACAATGCAAATCCGATATCCTCATAGTCAACTTCCGGTCAAACATAAACTTTCCAAACCTTCAAATTTCCAACTTTTGCCAATTAGTGTCGAATCCTTCTAGAAATATCCAAATGCAAAATATGGGCACACGCCTGAGTCCAAAATCACCATCCAGACCAAACGGAACTATCAAAACTACGATTCGAGGTCAAATGCTAAAAAGTCAAACTTGATCAACTCTTCAAACTTAAAGCTTCCATCTTGAAGTTCACTCTTCCAAATCGAATTCGAATAACTTGAAAACCAAAACCAAAGATTTACACAATTTATAATACATCATACGGAGATACTCGTACCCTCAAGATATCGGGCGACGCACAAATGCTCAAAACGACTAGTACAAACAAAGGACCATATCCCAACATTGAATATGTCGTGTGTCCTTTTGTATTGTTGTGTCTTTGTTTTATGTTATTTATTTGTTATTCCTACACATGTTTTTAGAAGCATTTAGTAGGACGTCATCTAAACCATCATCACTTTTGTTTGTTTGACTAGAGTTAGTCAAGTGTGTAGCTTTGTAATAGAGTTATTACAAAGGGTTCACAATAGAGTTAATATAAGAAGTGAGGGATTTAATTCCTAGATTTCAATAGGTTTTAATCTGAAGTTTACCCAGTTAGTGAAGTTTAAATTCTACAAGGGTAGGTCGTAATTTTTAATCTTATGAGTTGGGAGTTTTTCACGTAAATACTGTGTGTTTTTTATTTATTTCTATTTGATGTGGGAACTGATAGAGAACTTGATTCTTTATATGGTTTTCTGACCCTTAGTTTCTATCAATATGGAAGCACAACAGATAATTCATTAAGTAGAGCTTTCGAACATTCATTTCTAGCAGAATTCTCCCAAAGAAAATCCTAATCTATTTAGTTGTGTATTCATCAACAAACAAAGGCTTTCTAATTGCACTAACGATCATACTCAAAGACTTGTGACTCCAACAACTCGTTAACAATTTTGGAAACTTAACCAAAATCGGATTATCAGTAAGAAGATCCTTACTAAAATCGAACTCTAGATTCCAAGGTTTCAGGAATCTTTGCCCAACTATTTTTATTTTCGAATTTCTCGTCCATGACCCCCCCCCCTTCCCATAGATGAAACACAAGGGCGCACGTTAGACTAACTGTAATGACCCAAGGGGCCATTTTATGAAATTAGACCTAATTCTAGGCTTACTAGCCATAAAAAGGCTAATTTTAATTACCTCGATTTGTGTACGTAGTCTGGGCGTGAAACCGAAAAGCTTTTATGTGAAAATATGAAAAATAGTAATTTCTAGAGTTAAAATTTGGTTTTACTTGACTTTGGTCAATATTTTTGGTAAATAGACCCGGATATATGTTTCGACGATCCAGGGAGGTCCACAGTAAAATATGGGACTTAGGCATATGCCCGAAATTGAACTCCGAGGTCCCTAACCTTAGAAAATAATTTTTGAAGAAAATTATTCTGCTGGTTAATTCAAGAAATAAAAAATGAAATAATATGTGAAATTGATGATATCGAGCCCGTATTTTATTTCCGGAGCCCGAACAAGTTCGTTGTGTTATTTAAGTCCTATCTGTGAAATTTCATGAAAATCGGAATTGATTTGTTGTAATTCGGACATCCGGTTGAAAAGTTAGAAATTTGAGTGTTCTTAAGAAAATCTTGAGTTTTGAGGTTAAATCTATAGATTTTGATGTTATTTTGATGATATGATCGGACAAGCAAGTCGGTATAATATTTTTAGACTTGCATGCATGTTTGGTTTGGAGCCCCGAAGTCTCGGGTGAGTTTCGGGTAGGCTACGGAATGTTTAGACTTAGAAAAATACCCCAACAGCTGGACATCTGGTGTTGCAGGCCTAAGATCGGGCTTCGCAATTTCGAAGTCAATGGCCAGCCTCATTCTCGCATTTGCGAGGTCTTAGGTCGCAAATGCGAAATACCATTTTGCCGCAAATGCGACATTTTTTATCTCATTTGCAAAAAACCCCAGAAATCCCAGGGTTCGCGAATGCGAACTCCAGTTCGCAAATGCGAGATCCGCAACCTGTTATATCAGATTTTTTACGGGTTTTTCACTTCTTTTTCAATTCTCTCAAACTCTAAACCTCCATAGGCGATTTTCCAAAGACCCAAACTTCTCCAAATCATTGGTAAGTGATCACTAACTAATTCCTTTCATTCCTTAACAACTTTTAACAAGATTACAACCAAAATTCTAGAGTTTTCATGGTAGAAATTGGGTTTTGGGGTAGAACTTAGGAATTTCAAAATTTCGGGAATTTGACCTCGAATTGAGGTCGGATTCCAATACCAATTTCATATCTGGACTGGGGGGAGATTGGATAAACGGGTTTTGATCCGAACCTCGAGTTTAGACCAAGCGGACCCGGGGTTGATTTTTGTATTTTGATAAGAAAACATAGGAAAAACGTAGAGTTTCATTAAAGTTTATTCGTTTAAGCAATAATTGATGATATTGAACCAATTGTGATTAGATTCGAGCGGGTTAGATGCAAATTCTAAAGGAAAGGCCATGCTAGAGCAATGATTGCTTGCGGAATTGAGGTAAGTGTTGTGTCTAACCTTAGTTTGAGGGAATAGGTATTGTATGATTACTTGCTACCTGTTTGTTTGCTAAATCCAATATATAGGTGAGGTGACGAGTACCTATACGTTGTGGTCAAGTCATACCATGCGAGTAAATGTTATTTTTTTTTATTATGGTTGTCTTAAAGCCTATCATCTACGATTATTGTTGATAGTTAAATGTTGAGAGATTAGTATCCGGTTCCACCGAGGTGATTATTATTCTGAATCCCGAGTTGAGATTGAAATGATAAATGATGATAGTAACCATGATGAAATATTTATTGCTTGTGAAATTCCCTTTAGAACATTGAGTTGAGATAGAAATATTAGATGGTGATAGAAATTATGAGGAAATACTGTTTCTTGTGAAATCCCATTTTCATGTTATTGATGATTTGATTAGATTGTGATGAAGAGTGTAAAGCACGAAGGTTTATGTCGTGCGTGATTTATTTATAATGTGAGGAAGAGAGAAAAGCACGAAGGGTGAGCCATGCATTATTAATTATAATCTAGTGAGGATGAGAGTAAAAGCATGAAGGGTGATGCCGTGTATTCTATTTATTATTTGGTGAGGCTGAGAGTAAGAGCACGAAGGGTGATGTCGTGCAAGTTCCATTTCTATTATTAATTGATAATATTGTTGTTGATCACTGTCTGTACTTGTCTTATTGTTATCCCCGTTCCTTATGAAAAAAAAAAGAGAAGGAAAAATTCCCAATCGCATGCTCCCTTCCCATTAATTGTTGGTTACATTCTTTAATTGCCATTATTTCCCGTTAGCATGTTTTCGATGTCCAGGATTTATATGGTGTCTTTTCCTAGCCTCGTCACTACTTCGCCGAGGTTAGGCTCGGCACTTACTCAATACATGAGGTCATTTGTACTGATACTACACTCTTCACTCTTTTGTGTAGATCCAGGTATCGACCAGCGTTAGGAGATCCTAGTAGCTGATATCATCATTCGGAGACACGAGGTAGATCTGCTGGCGTCCGCAGATTCCTTCATTCTTCTCTTAGTTTTATAGAGATTTTTTTATTACACTCAAAACAGATACGTTATTTCTTTCAGCCCATTATTTGTAGTATTCTTAGTAGTTCGTGAATTGTGACACCAAACCCTGGGGTAGCGTCATAGTTATATATTTAGTTCGTGGCTCGGTTTATTCAATCATTTATTATTTCATCCATGAAGGCATGTACTGGAAATTATTGGATTTAGTTTATTTTAAATTGTCTTATGCGTCAAAGTAAATGTTCGAAAGAAAATGGTTAATTAATTTCTAACATTGGCTTGCCTAGCAAGTATTGTGTTAAGCCCCATCACGATCCCGCGGGTTGGGAATTTGGGTCATGACACTAACTTTCACGGAGAGTCATGTGAGAGAAGATAAACCATTACATTTTTATCCTTTTCATTTATGAATTTACTTTATGATTTTCACTATATTTGAGTTTATTTATTGAAAGATAGTTTGTCCAATTGTTTTAAGTTACTTTTCATTCGCATAAAAGGAAAATTACGAGCTTGCGTGTAATGACCCGATCGGTCGTTTTGCTTTTTAGAATCTCGTTCCCCTAAATAAGGCTCCGCGTATGTGCTTTTACTATTTTGTGACTTGCGGGGATGGTTAGTTCGTAAGGCTGTGCATAATTTGG
The DNA here is from genome assembly GCA_005239525.1 of Nicotiana knightiana. Classification (NCBI taxonomy): domain Eukaryota; kingdom Viridiplantae; phylum Streptophyta; class Magnoliopsida; order Solanales; family Solanaceae; genus Nicotiana; species Nicotiana knightiana. The sequence goes on from ML386006.1 coordinate 144,356, forward strand.
TAAATAACGAATTACCGTACCGAAACCGTAAATTTTGGTATTTGATATTCGGTATGGTATTTGATTTAAGTTTTAAAAATAATTTGGTGTTAGTTATGGTATTTGGTATTTCAAATAAAATACCGAAATACCGATACCGTACCGAAATATATATTATATTACACAATACACATATTATTAATTATAACATAAATATAAAAAAAACTAAAGTTTTACTTTCCTTTATTTTGTAAGTTCATCAATTAACTCTAAGCAAGTAACAAGACATTTTTAATGCTCAAATTTATTCCTTTATATACAATTTTCTCTCTTTGAGTTCATATTTGCTAGTTTTGGACAAAACTTTAGTCAACAAACGTTTTTATTTTTGTACTTTTGAGTGCTTTAGTTAAGAATATTACAGTCGACGACTTTACGCACTAGTTAGTATTCAAACCGAATAAATCGAAGTTACCGAACCGAATAAACCGAAACCAAAAGGAGAAAAACCGAACCATATCGAATTTAATTAGGTACAGTATTGGTACAACATTTTAAGAAACCGAATAAAGAAAATACCAAACCAAAATGTCTAAATACAGTACAGTATCGGCCAACGGACACCCCTATTAGTTCGAGTTGAAATCGAAACACTTGTGTCCAATTGGGATTCCGAGTCTAGGAATAGTTCTGCATGGTGATTTAAGACTTGCACGCAAAATTCGGTGTCGTTTCGAGTAGTTTAAGTATGTTTCAGCGCGTTGGGAGTAAATTAGAAGAACTTGAAGTTCATATTTTTGATTCAATTGGTTTGGGGTGTGATTCTTAGTTTTAATGTTGTTTTTTGCGTTCTAAGAGTTTGAGCGAGTCTGTTTTATGATTTCAAACTTGTGGGTATGTTTGCACGGGGCCTCGGAGGACCCGGATTCCATTCGGACTGTAACGACCCGACCGGATGCTTTGAACTCTAACGCGATGTTCGGCGGTCTGAGGCCATGGGTAGATTCACTTCAGGTATCAAGACTTGTACGTCGGAATTGGGAAGTTCAGAGTTGATTTGGAAAGGAAATTCTAATTTCGGAATCTTTAAGTTGGAGGAATTGGATAAGGTTTGATTTTTGGGTAAACGACCTCGGAATCGATATTTGAAGGTTCCAACAAGTTCTTATGATGATTTTGGAGTAAGGTGTATGTCCAAATCGGGTTTCGGATGACCCGGTAGCGTTCCAGCGCCTATTGTGGAAAGTTGGCATTTTGAAAGGATTTCATGAATTTGGGTTGAAGTGTATTTAAATGCTATCGGTGTTTTTTTGGGTTTCGAGCCTGGAAATAGCTTTGTGTGGTGATTCTGGTCTTAGGAGCGCGTCCGGATGTGGATTTGGAGGTCTGTAGGTCATTTTGGGTCATTTGGCGAAAGTTGGAATTTGAAGGTTTTTGGGAAGTTTGACCAGGAGTGGACATTTTGATATCGGGGTCGGATTCCGATTACGGAAGTTGGAGTAGGTATGTAATGTCGAATGTGACTTGTGTGAAAAAGTTGAGGTCAATCAGACGTGATTTGATAGATTTCGGCATCGAATGTAGAAGTTTGAAGTTCTAAAGTTCATTATGCTCGAATTGGGGAGCGATTCATGATTTCGACATTGTTTTATGTGATTGAGTCCTCGATCAGGTCCGTGTTATGTTATAGAACTGGTTGGTGTGATTGGACTGGGCCAGGGGGCCTCAAGTGTGTTTTGGGGTGGTTTCGGACCAAGTTTAGCTGATTTTGCAACTGCTAGTGCTAGTGTCTGGTTTTCTTCTTCGCGATCGCGTAGGGGTTCACGCGTTCACAAAAAAGGATCTTTGGGATTCTAGTATTTTCCATCACGAACACGATGATGGGAACGCAAATGTGGAGCTGAGGTTGTGGAAGCCTACGCAAACTCGGGTAGGCGCACACGAACGCGTAGAGGTATGGAGTTAGGGCATTCAGGCGTTAGTCCTCGCGAACGTGAAGGGTAAGGGGGTCACCAGGTTCGCGACCGCGGCCATTGGGTCACGAACACGTAGAATAAATTATGGAGGCAGCATGTTTAGCCTTCGTGATCGCGAAGAATAGCGGGCCTAGGCAGCTTGGATTTAATTCGGGGTTTGGCTCATCCCTTTTCATATTTCACTTGGTTAGGTGATATTTGGAGTTTTTGAAGAGGAGATTTTCATCATCTATGTCAAGATAAGTGATTCTCACCTATTGAAAGTTAAATATTTGGATTATATATAGATTTTAACATGGAAATTCATGGAAAATTAGTAGAAATTTGGGATTTTGAAGAAAAAACTAGAAATTGGTATATTTGAATTTTGACCACGAAATTGGACATGGAATTTGAAATAAATTATATATTTTAGTTCGTGGGATTACGGGTAATGTTTATCTTCAAAAACTTTGGAATTCGGGCACGTGGGCCGGAGGGTGATTTTTATCAACTTTTCAAGCGAAGTTGGAAATTGTTGTAAATTGGGTTATAATGAGTATTAGAGCATATATTTATGGATTGCACATTTACTGACTAGTTTTGGAGCGTTAGGCATCGGTTTGAGTTGTTGGAAGGCTTGGGAGCCGGTTATGGAATTCCGGAGAGAGGTAAGTCTCGTTTCTAACCTTGTAATAGGGAATTAACCCTATAGGTGAATTTGATTTAATATGTGCTTCTATTTATGGGTGCTACGTACGCACGAGGTGACGAGAGTCTGTGCGTAGCTACTATTATGCTTATGTCAGGTAGCCTAGGACCCAAATCATGTTATACTTGCGATGTTTGCACCCTACTTGTTAATTTAATTGCTTAAATCATACTGAAACTTGATAAAGGAATTTGTAAAAGGTTAAACTTCATTTTATTGACCGTTAATGAGAATTGGTATTTCTTTTAATAATTTACCATTAATAAATCTGGAAATGGTTTTTTTAAATGTATTTTCTCTTTTGTGGAGCGGGACGAATGCCTCGGTAGCAGATAGATGCATCTATGATTCGTGACATTCGACTGTCGGTAGTGCACTGTTTAAATATTTATGTTGGATCGGACCGTATGACCTCAGCATGATTTGCACATGTTAAATCTTTAGAATTTATAATAACTGATATTGTTTCATTGTCCTGAGATACAAATAGGTTAAATGGTGAAAATAAATTTGGAAATCTTTTATTAACAAAATAATTATTTATTTACTTCATGTTATTGAGCTTACAGTTGTTCTACACAATCCAAGCTTAATTATAACATCGGAATTTTATTGTTAGCCCATAGTAAGTGTCGGAGTCGACCCCTCGTCACTACTTCTTCGAGGTTAGACTGGATACTTACTGGATACACGTTGATTTACGTACTCATATTACACTTGCTGCACATTTTTGTGCAGGTGCATATTTGTCCAGTAGACTAGTGGGCGCAGAGGCGCGGCTTTTGTGGGAACTTAGGTGAGTTGCATCCCATGTAGTGAATTCGCAACGCACAGAGTCTCCATCAGAGTTATCTACCCTCTCCTGTCTAATTGTGTTTCCATACAGATGTTGTATTTTTAATATATTTCTTAGTTGATGCTCATGTACTCGTGACACCGAATGTTGGGTTTGATTATGGGTTATTCAGTATTGAAGTTGTGAAAATATTATCATTTACTTTGTAAATACTATATCTTACTATCTAAGTGAAATAAATTATGATTTTAAAAATACGAAAAGGAGTAATTAAGTTAATGTATTATTGTTGGCTTACTGACAGCGATGTTAGGCGTCATCAGGACCTTTAATGGATTTTTGGGTCGTGACACGGATGATGCGTGGTTAAGACTCAAAAGGGTTGTCGGTGCACCAGTTCTGGTGTGCCTGCACCTGCGAGCTTTTGGTCACAGGTGTGAGCCCGCAGGTGCGTGATTTTTCTTAAGAATCGGCTTGGAAGCGTTTGTTCATGGACCGCAAATGTGGGTGATTGTGCGCACCTGTGAAATCGCACGTGCAAATGAGGAAAACGCAGAAGTGGCCTGAGACGCAGAAGCGGCCTGAGACGTAGGAGCGGCACGCTTTTCGCAGAAGCGGGACCACAGTAGCGGGATCCCGTCCACAAATGCGAAACCAACCAGCCTTAGGCACTTCAGCAAAAGCGGACCTTGGTGCAGATGCGGCCCAACAACCGCAGAAGCGGAAATCGCCGGAGGAAGACCCTCCGGCGATTCTTGGAGCTCTTAGAGAGGGGATTTCACCTAACACTTTGAGGTAAGTAATTTCTACACAATGTGAGTTAAATACATATTTTATGGGTATATTTAACATGTAAATTAGTGAAAATCATGGGTTTAGGTGAAAACCTAGGTTTTGGGATAAAAAGAGGATTTAACCACGAAAATGGTTATGGAATTTAGTAAAAATCATATATTTGAGTTCATTGGTTATGGTAACAACTTTCTTCGAAAATTTTCAGAATCCGGGCACATGGTCTCGGGGATGAATTTTAGGAATTCTTCAATTGGGGTTGGATAATCACTTTAATAATTAGGATATGAAATTTTGAACATGTATTGACTATTTTACATAATATTTGACTAGTTTCAAGTCATTTGGCACCAAATTGAGGGTTTAAGCACATTCTTGGATCGGAAAGTAGGCTTTGAGACGAGGTCAGTCTTTTTTCTAACCTTGTATGAGGAAACTAACCCCATAGGTGAATTGATTTATGTGTGCTCCTATTTGTGGGGTCTACGTGCACACGAGGTGACGAGAATCCACACGTAGCTACTAATTATGCTTATGTACGGGTAGTTCAGGACCCAAATCAAAGTGATACTTGTGATATTTGCACCTTACTTGCTAATTTAAATGCTTAAATCATATCGGAACTTGATAAAGGAATTGTAAAAGGTCGAGTTTCATTTACTTGAATCGTGGACGAGTTACTTGACCGTTGATGAGAATGATGTTTCCTGGAATATTATATCTTACTAATCTTTGAATCAGTTATTCATTCAGTATTTTCTCTTGTTGTGGAGCTGGCCGAACGCCTCGATAATAGAATAGATGCATGTATGGCTCGTGTCGTTCGACCTTCAGCAGTGCACAGTTTATTTATTTGTATGTTGGATCCGGACGTACGACCTTGGCATAATTTGTGCGTAATGATTCTTGAAACCAACTATAATTGATATTGATGCATTGGCTTGAAAGACTTATTTGTTAAATGATGGAAATTAATTGGGCCTTACGATTAGTGAAAGAATTGTTCATTTACTCTTGTTATTGCGTTTCAGTTGTATTTATATATTCCATGCTTAGTTATAATTTCATTATTTTATTCTTGGCCCATAGTAAGTGTCGATGTCGACCCCTCGTCACTACTTCTTGGAGGATAGATTAGATACTTACTGGGTACATGTTGTTTATGTACTCACGTTACACTTCTGCACTAATCGTGCAGGATCTGAGGTTGGTGCATCTGCATATCAGCCCGACGCGCATCCTTGACTACTACGAAACTTTGCGGTGAGCTGCCTTCCAAGCCCAATCTGCAGCAGCCGAAGTTTTTCTTTTGCTTTATTATCAGTCTATTTCGTTTCAGACAGTAGTGTAGTATTCTTTTATATACTCTACTAGTAGCTCATACACTTGTGACACTAGGCCTTGGATAATTATGTGCCAGTAGACACTTGATGGTTTTGGGTTATTTTACTTATCTCACTTGCTTCAAAAATTTTGATCTCTCATTTTTATTAAATTCTTACTTCTTATTTATGCACAAACTAAAAATTAACTATTTCCAATATTTAAAATAAAGGATCACAGAGTTAGTTCATTGTTAGCTTGCCTAGCGGTAACATTGGGTGACAACATGGTATCAGAGCCCTAGGTTTACGTAGGTCTCACAAGTTATGAAAAGTCCTAATAGAGTCTTGCGGATCGGTGCGGAGACGTCCGTACTTATCTTCGAGAGGCTATAGGGTGCTAAAAACTGCTCTTTCTTCATCTTCAATCGTGTCGTTGATTTTATACTAAGTATCTTTCTCTTATTCTCTCACAGATGGTGAGAACGCGCACTGCGGTTGTTCCATACCCGGGAAGAGCTGCTCCCCCTATTTCTAGAGGCTGAGGCTGAGGCCGCGGGAGGATACTAGCCCGAGGTAGGAGATGAGGATGTCCCAGAGTGGCTCCAGCTATACCATCAGCGGATCAAGTAGAGGATCCCAACGGAAGAGCAGGGCGAGGTGCCTGCGACAGAGCCAGCACCGGTAGATTTTATGTCAACACCGGGATTTCAAGAGGTTATGGATTGTATGCTACGGTTCATGGATACTATGACCCAGGCTGGTTTATTTCTAGCAGACCCAGCCACATCTCTGGCTGGAACGAAAGCACAGACCCCTACTACTCAGTCTCTTGGGCATGCAGTTGTTGTATATCATACCCTAGGCACACTACCCGTGGGCGGAGCTCAGCTAGTGGCAGAAGTCGTACCTGAGCCTAGACCAGTTGCGGTAGGTGAGCCGCAGAAGCTATTGGACATATGGACTAGGCTACACCCTCCTTTCTTCGGGGGTGAGCTACATGAGGATCCCCAGGACTTAATTTCGGTGCAGGAACAGACTGCACAACATGAGCATATTAGATTCCCACGAGGTGGATTTTACTACTTTCCAGCTAGAGGGCAGGGCTCGTAGGTGGTGGCAGTCTCATCTTCTTGGAAGAACAACAGTTTCTCCTCCCTTGGCTTGGAATCAGTTTACACCCCTTTTCATGGATAGGTATATTCCACCCTTCCAGAGGGAAGAGTTGCAGTTTCAGTTTGAGCAGCTCTAACAGGGTCAGATGTCAGTGACTGATTATGAGGCGAGATTCTCTAAGTTGTCACGCCATGCACTTATGATACTTCCTACTGAGGCGGAGAGAGTATGGAGGTTTATTGCAGGTTTGCACTCTGGTATTCAGGCCACCATGGCCCGAAAGGTTGAGATGGGGACTCTTACCAGCTAGTGGTGGAGATAGCTTGGAGGATTGAGGGTTATCGTTAGCGAGTCGAAAGAAAATGTCGTGGGACAAGCCGTTCCATTACTCTATAGAGTTTAGAGGTTCCCCAGCTGGGGGCAGAGTTCAGTTCATAAGGGATTAGCCTAGTTGGCCCACATATCCAGCACCTCCGCCTCCTCGAGGTGCTCCGATTCGACCTTATTTCAGCGCCATGCCAGAGAGTTCCTATCGCCCACCACCTATCCAGGGTTCTTTCGGTGGGTATTCAGGCCATCAGGGTCAGACTTCAGGTCAGCGGCACATCTGTTTTTTGGCCTTACTTTTTCTAGACAACCTTCTAAATGGAGCGAAACATCTGTTTTTTGGCCTTTTTCACTCAACTAAGAGAAAAAAATAGGGAGTGTAAAACTTGTGGCAAAGAGTAAGCTTTTAAATATGTTGGAGGTCGGGGGGACGGGAAGTTTGTCTAGACACATATTGCTACACCCTCAAGATAAAGTTAGATATCTTCATATGAAAGCTTTGGTCGAGGGACAAGTGTACCTAGTCAGGCTGACCTTAGTACCGGTCAAATCAACTTCAATCGGGAATTAACACGGTTACCGGTGGTATTATATATTATGATCCAAAAAAATATCAGGAAGAATTGGCATAAAATGGTTACTATTATATGCTTACCCTATAGTTTTCCTTCTAACCCTCACTTTCTGTATTATATTAGAAAAGTTTTTAATCCTACTTATAAAGGTTTTCCACGCACAACCGTAAAGAGAGATATTTATATATATAGACATGAATATGAACAATATTTGCGCTAATGTAACGACTCGGCCGGTCGTGCTGTGAGATTAACCCTGTTTCCCCGTTTCTTCTTTATCATATGTTGTTTAGCCTATTTATGTTGTATTGGGTCGGTTGGTTCGGGTTCGGAGTGGTCGTGGTGAGAACAGAGATACTTAGTCTCTTAAATTAGCTTAATAGTTGAAAAAAATCAACTGAGAGTTGACTTGTTGGTAACGACCTCAGAATGTGGATTTTATGGCTCGGATAGCTTCTTTAGGTGATTTTGGACTTAGGAGTGTGTTCAGAATGAATTTTTGATGTCCGGTGTAAAATTAGGCTTGAATTGGCGAAAGTTAGTTTTTGCCGATTTTCGGTCGACAGTGGAAAATAGCTATCGGGGTCGGATTGGGATTCCGAAAGTTGGAGCAGGTTCGTAATTTCATTTTGGATATGTGTGCAAATTTTCAGGTCAATCGGATGTGTTTTGGTTGGTTTTGGCATCATTGGTGAAATTTAGAAGTTTCAAAGTTCATAGGCTTGAATTTGATGTGATTTGGGTGTTTTTGGTGTCTCAAAGGCTCGACTAAGTTCGAGTGAGGTTATGGGATGTGTTGGTATGTTTGGTTGGGGCCCCGAGGGGCTCGGTATTGATTTCAGATGGTTAACGGAGGTTTGGGCTTAGGATTTTTGCAGCAAAGTTGCTGCTAGTGTCATTTTACTGGTTTGGCCGCACCTGCGGATGGGGAGCCGCAGGCGCGATGGCCGCAGGTGCGAAGGTAATTGCGCAGGTGTGAAAAGAGGCTAGGCTGGAGGAAGTCGCAGGTGCGAGGCATGGGCCGCACCTGCGAAGCCCCAGGTGTGAGATTGGACTTTTAATGGAATTTCGCAGGTGCACACCTGGGACCGCAGGTGCTGGTCCGCAGGTGCGGATTAACTGGGCAGGAGGTATAAATAGGTGCCTCCGCGAAATTTTGGCATTTCTTTCATTTTTTCATGCGGGTTGAGCCAATTTGGGAGATGTTTGAAGGGGGAATTCGAGAGTCTTCAGTGGAGGTAAGTTTCTCGGACTATAAACTCTTTTCTATGATAATTTGTGACGGATTAGGCTTGGAATTTGTGGTTAAATGGCATAAATTGGGGGTTTAGGGCTTGGGAAATTGAGTCTTGTAAATTAAGGAAATTAGGAGTTGTTTGTGGTCGGATTTTGATGCATTTTATATGTGTAGACTCGGGAAGGGATAAGGATTCTTGTGACGCGATTTTCATCAAATTTCGAGACATGGGCCTGGGGCTCGGGTTTGACCAATTTCAGGAATTGTGCTTAAAATTGATAGCTTTCGATTGGATTTTGTTCCTTTAGCGTATATTGTTGATGTTAATATGGTTTTGGTTAGATTCGGAGCATTTGGGAGCCAACTCGATGGGCAAGAGCGTCGTGGAGTAGCTTTTGGGTTGTTTTGAGGTAAGTAAGGATTGTAACTTTAAACATGAGGGTATGAAACCCCCAGTATTTAATATTGTTTTGGTAAATGAGGTGACACACATGCTAGGTGACGAGTGTGTGGGCGTGCACCAATAGGGATTGTGACTTGATTCGTCCCGTAGCGACTATTAAGCGGTGTATTTGAAACCTTGCGATATCCTGTATTTTATAAATTTATACTTGTTTATGGGCTCTGAGCCATGTTTTGGGGCCTTGTGCCGACCTGTTTAAACCCTCAGAGGTACTTTTACACTATTCTCCCACTATCCTGATAGAACATCACTGAACTCAGTCATGTTTACCACTTGTTGTTATTTTCACTGTTATCACACTGTTTTGATACTCTGAGAAGTATTTTGGGCTGAATCCCGTGAGTTGATGTGAATTTCCGAAGTGGCTTGTGAGGATGACTGAGTGAGGCCGAGCGTCGAGTATGTGAGGATCGTTATGGAAAGGGCTGCACGCCGCAGCAATATAGATTATATATGGATCGGGCTGCACGCCGCAGCAATATATAGATTATATATGGGTCGGGCTGCACGCTGTAGCAATATACATATTGGATCGGGCTGCACGTCGCAGAAAATATAGCGCTTCGGCTATAGGATCCCCTCCGGAGTTTGTACAGCCCCAGTGGGCGCAGTCGACTATTATATGGATCGGGTTGCACGCCTCAGCGTATGTTATAAGGATCGAGTTGCACGCTGCCACAGTATATATATATTGGACCGGGCTGCCCGCCGCAGCAGTTGTGTGTAATCATGGTACTTGCTGAGTCCGAGTGTTTAAGTGAGAGCATGAGATTCTGATAGTGGAGTCACGAGTGATTGAGAGGCTTGCCCGAGAGGCTTTATTTGTGAGTGATACTGTGCCCAAGGGGCCTATATTTTATGAAACTACTGTTTTCACTCTTCTTTACACTGAGCCTCTGATGATAATATTGGACAAATATTTTTATACGACATTTTAAATGGAAACTGTAGTTTTATGGAATATTCGGAAATGTAGATTTCTGACTTGATTTACTTATTCCCACAGTTACTTATTATATGGATTTACATGATTTATAAATGCTCGTCACTACACTCAAGTTTTTAGTTACTTTGATTACTTACTGAGTTGGCATACTCACGTTACTCCCTGCACCTCTGTGTAAGATCCAGGTACCGGACCATCTCACTAGTTGATTTTCGGGCGTGCTTGGAGGTTGTTCAAGGATCGAGGTAGCTGCTCAGCGTCCCCAGCTCACCTCATTTCCTTTCCTCAGTTCATAGTCTTTTGTCTTTTGTACTTCAGGCTTTTGTAGTAGCAAGTCACCTTATTGTACATTGTATTTACAGTCTTAGATTCCCATGACAGTTGACTCCAGGTTTTGGAGAAGTGTATAAATTGTTCATCTCATTTTGCTTTTTTAAAATTTGCCAATTTTGGGAAATTATGAAATATTATGATAGTCTGTAATGGTTGGCTAGCCTAGTTCCATGATAGGCGCCATCACGGCCGGCTTAGGATTTGGGGTCGTGACAAGTTGGTATCAGAGCCTAGGTTACATGGGACTCAACGGTCATGAGCATGTTTAGTAAAGTCTTGCGGATCGGTACGGAGACGTGTGTACTTATCTTCGAGAGGTTGCAGAACCCTTAAGAACAATCTCATTTTTCTTGTGTTCTGTCGTGCCATTTTGTTGATTCTGGAAATCTAAACTTCTGTTGTTTCATTCTCTCACAGATGGTGAGGACTCACGCTACCGATCAGGGTGATCAGCCACCAGCTAGACCAGTGAGGGGTCTAGGCTGCGGTCGAGGCCGTGGTAGAGGTAAGGTCCAGGTTGTCGCGGCAGTCAAACTCCAGTTTCCCGGACACCTGAGCAGGTTACTCAGGGCCATCAGACACCGGGGGCGGTTCAGTCCCAGCCGGTTGCTCCAGTTTGGGACTTCGTGGTTCCGGCTATGCCAAAGGACGAGCAGCGTAGACTGGAGAGATTTAGTAGACTACAGCCTCCGACATTCAGTGGTGCTGAGGGCGAGGATGCCCAGGGTTTTCTTGATAAGTGTCAGAGGATGTTGCAACTGGTGGCATTCTGGAGACCAGTGGGGTCTTGTTTTTTACTTTTCAGTTTTCTGGTGTTGCTTTCACTTGGTGGGAGTCTTTTGAGAGGCGCAGGCCTGTTGGTTCAACACCCCTGACCTGTCAGCAGTTCTCCACTATCTTCTTGGAGAAGTATGTACCCCATTCTCACAGGGAGGAGCAGCGCAGGCATTTTGAGCAGCTGCGTCAGGGGGAGCTATCAGTGATGCAGTATGAGATGCAATTTTCAGAGTTGGCTCGCCAAGCCACCTATTTGGTCCCTACTGATAGGGAGAGGATTAGGAGGTTCGTGGATAGCCTCACTTACCAGCTCCGCCTTTTCATGACTCGGGAGAGAGTGTCAGGTGCTACCTTCAAGAAGGTCGTTGATATTGCTCGAGATATTGAGTCGGTTCGCCGCCAGGAGAGAGTAGAGAGGGAGGCCAAGAGGCCTCGTGGTTCTAGTGGTGCTCCTTCCAAGGGGCAGATTCAGCATGGTAGAGGTCGTTCGTTCAGGCCTCCTCGTTCAGGCCGCCAGCCCATAGTGGTGCATCTTCGAGGCATGGTCCCCGCAGTTCTCAGCCAGGCCATTCTTCATTTGGTGCCCTTCCAGCCCAAAGTGCAGCTCGAGCATCATCAGTTCAGGGTTCCTCTATGCATGGTTCTCCTAGTGGCCATTCTGGTGCTAGGGGTTCTTTTCATTCCCCGTCTCCAGCTCCAGGGAGTTGTTATGAATGTAGAGATTTCGAACATATGAGGAGGCAGTGTCCTCATCTTCTTGGAGGCCCATCTCAGTTGAGGAGCCTGCCTTCGACTTTAGCTCCAGTTATTTCACCACCCACCCAGGCAGCCAGGGGTGGTAGTCAGTCAGCTAGAGGCCGCCCTAGAGGGGGAGGTCGAGCAGGTGGATATCAGGCCCCTATGTATGCATTTCTAGCCCGGCCAGATGCTACAGCCTCCGATGCAGTGATCGAAGGTATTCTCTCAGTCTGTCACCGAGATGCTTTGGCTTTATTTGACCCTGGTTCTACATATTCCTATGTCTCATCATATTTTGCCCATTTTTCTGGATATGCCCCGTGAGTCTTAGTTATGTCTGTTCATGTGTCGACTCCGGTGGTCGATATATTATTGTGGACCGTGTGTATCAATCGTGTGTGGTATCTATTGGGGGTCTAGAGACCCGAGTGGGCCTACTGTTACTCAGCATGGTCGATTTTGATGTGATATTGGGCATGGAT